>JAPYZA010012139.1:0-12491 GCA_030522685.1 Eupelmus azureus | reverse complement strand
AGGAGGCCTGCCTCCGCCGAGTGTATAACGAACTGCAGCAGGTGGAGTCGAATATCCGCTGAGTCGAGAGCCACCGTACCCGTCTCTCTCACTGTGGATGTATATATACGCGCTCGCTCAGCCGTCTATGTGTTTCTCTCAGCGGCGCCGCTGCATAAGAGCCGGCCGACTTTAATTGCAGGTGACTCCTTATCGCAAAACGCGCCTGCCTCTGTGTGTATGAATGTACATACATACTCGCGCCGAGCGAGAGTTTTGAAATTCATTCAGATTCGCGCCGCCGCTTTTTCGGTAACATTAATTTAAAACGTCCTCTCCGCGCGCGAGGAAAGCTGTGAGCGCCAAGAGAGGCTATGTATGGATAGTCCTTGAAAGGCCGGACTCGGCGATAAGGCTAATCAAAAGGACACGGGGCCTTATCGCTGCGAGCATTTTTAAGATAAGCCTTCGACACGTCGTTGGCTATGGGGCCTAGAAAAAATCGCTAGCCTGTCTCGAGGGCTATCGTAAGAGCGATCGGTATGGGTGCGTAAGTGAACGTATATAGCCACTCGTTTTGTTGCTCGCGAGAATTCATGGTCTCTAGGACGGGCGGAGCTCGTTTCTTTGTATTCTTGGCTTTTTGTAAGGGGGTAAAAAATATCGCGAGGATTTCGTGATGAAAAAAGTCGAATTATAATTAACTACTTATTTTGGAGCAACAGAGTCGGCTTGGAAATTGTACGGCGCTGCGAAGAAAGAAATTTCTTTGGGCGCTTTTTCTGCTTCTAATTATTTGTAATTTGAAAGGGTCTCATTAAATGAGACGACAGAATTTTGAAGCGGTCACGGTACGCACATTATTTTCTATGAAGAGAATGAGACTTAATTGATCAAAATTGATTTACCGTTCGCTACATGAGTCATGTGTGGACTGGGAAAGTAGTATACGCAGGATCGAACTCTCATAAAGTATAATTTCAGGATTATTGTTACAGATTAAAGTGTTACAAGTAAAGAATTATTATTAAATTTTTAACAATATAGAATATACGAAGTTGTTAAGAATTAAAAATTTTATATTTACATTCACTAACTGAATCAATTGTAATCAAGTATAACACACTGCACTGATTACAAAATAAATTCCACCAGATACCACAAATATAAATTCGCGCAATCAATATTCCATAAATATTTAAAGCATAGAATAATAACCGGCATCTAATATTTACATTTATTAACATTAATAATCAGTCCAAATCAACTCGCATTGAAATATTGAACAAAACTAAACTACATATCAGACCGAATCAGACATAAATAAATAAAATAAATAAAAGTCCAATTTCATCAATCGCGCACAACAAACAGACTCCATCGAACGGAAAAGAAATTTCGTTTATGGGCCCGCTGTAAAATTTCATCATAAACGCGCCGAGCGTTATTCGGCTGCGCTTGCTCGGTACACTCGGCCAAGCTTTTAATGAAACGAAACGCGGCTTATTCAGAAGGACGTTTAATCAATCAGGAGCTAGGCGCGCGCTTACGTACACACGCGCACACCCACACACAGGGAGCCGGCGCCGGCGCAGGCGCTGGAAGGAGATTTCATTATCCCCCGTGTATACAGCTCGCAGCGCCTGCAAGGAAGGCGGGCAAATGCAGCGCAAGGCTTTGGACGTATACGTATATATATATGTGTATACTGCTGGATTCATAATGCGCGTGTAAAGGGCTTTATAATCGACGCATTTTTTACTACGTTCGTAGTTGTGTTTCTTTGCTAGTCTTGATCATTTTTATGATGAAAGTTTGTACTGATTCAATATTGAGTTTATGTAAATCTGCGGAATATCGAGTGTGATATTTTTTCGTCTCTTCTTTGAAATAAAGATTTTTAAAAACACTGGGTTAAAGCACGAAAAAGGGAAAATTTAAGGCGGGAAAGTGGGTTGATTAGTTGGCTGAATAATTTACATACGATAATCCGCAAGTTCAACGATACTTTGTCTATTGCATCTCATCAAAAAGTCTTTAAGTAAAGTTTATCTTCACTGTTGGGTCAACATTAATATGCAACTCAATCTGGAAGTTCATATTGACTGCATAAAGCTCTACTTTTAATTCAATTTACACTGGTCTTCTATAATAATGCTAATAGTCTGATAAAATATAGAGCCAGGTAAATTCAAACTGCTATTAAATCATAATAGATGCATCATTAAGCTAATCAAGTATAATTATTAATCGTAAAAAAACTGAGTAAAAAATTTTATGGAATTGCAAATACATACCATGAAAATCAGTTCAAACTTGGAATAAATTATTTGGAATATTAAACGAATTCACTAAAAAATAAAGTTTAAAATATAAACTGATATAACAGAACTGATTAGCTAGGAGAAAGTGAACATATCCGATTAGTCTACGAGAATAGTGCTAAAAACTTTATGTATCATGAACCAGTTTTTCTCTATTACGCGATGATTACAAGTCAAAGCAATTTGCCCCGCTAAGAGAAGAAATTTTCAGGAAACTGTATCAGTTTCTTTCATTTATAAAATAACTTTTACTAGAGTTTAGTAAAAGAAGATAACAGATTGTGTTTTTTGGAATATTTTCTAGATTTTTTTTGTAATTTGTTGTAGTTTTTTCTATTTAGTTTGTGAAAAATTATTACTATTATTTTTATCATTGTTTTAATCTGATCTGGCTCTATTTCATCTGACTGGGATTCAATCCAGTGTTCTGGCCAGTGTTTTTAGCCAATTCTATTGGAGCATTTCAGAAATATTCTATATTTTCTTTTGAGAGTGCACATGATGTTATTCTTTTAACTAAATTTAATTCCTTTAAATTCAATACACATTTTGCATGACATACCACTAAATATCTGTAAGCAATCATTTTGAGCTCCTTCAGAAAGCCAACAACCTCCCTCCGTAACCTCCATTCCATCCCACCTCGCCAAATCCACCAGCTCAAGCTCGCCACTTACATAATGGAAAACTTAGGATTGCGCAAACAAACAGCCTGTAATTTCCCTCTAACTAAGCTCCCCCCAGCGACAGCCACCTCTCCGGAGCTCTCGAAAAATATCAACGCGTTCGGCTATCCCTACCCACCAGCCCGAGCTTCACAGTCTGCCGAGATAATAGTAATTTCGAAGATGAAGAGCGGGATAACGAATGCATGCTCACGCAGAGAGCCACAGCGCGAAAGCAGGACGTGTGAAATCCCGTCGTTAAAGAAGGAAGCGAGAGGAGGATTCACGCACACACCGAGCGCGTGCGTACGCCGTTTATATATATATATATATATATATAAGGTGCGGGTGAATAAGAAAGAGGAGGATAGACAACGGAAGTAGGTCGTTTGTATAGAGGACTCACGCGCGCGCTTCTCACCTACGCGGACGGCTCATTTTTTCTCTCTCCGAGTGCTCGGCCAGTGTAATTTTCGAGCGCCGCTCTCGTTACAGCGCCGCGCGTATACAGTTACGGCCGGAGAGGAGGACTTGATTTTTCGACGAAACAATAGCCGTATGCCGTTATTGATTATTCCCCGCTCCGCGAGGAATTTTCAATTAGTCGCACGCGTTTCGTTACCCCCGTCGACGCTTTTCTTCTCCACCATGGTACACGCGCCTATACACACCTTTTTTTCACTTTCTGTTTACACGCGCTTCCATCATCGCTCTCTCATTTGCACTCCTCAGCCCGGCGACTATCGGCAAATTAAAATCGCGCCCGATATAAAAAAGAAAATCGCCTGCCGGCGCGTTAAATGAAATTCGGCCTCGATAAGAGCGCGTGGGCGCTCCTCCCGGCGTATACATAAATTTTTACGGGCCTGCGTATAGTCCTTACTATAAAATATGCAAAATAGGCTGCACGCGCGTTCGATTTAGCCTGCAAACGAAAATACAGCTCGCGCCGCCGGGAATATAACAGCTTATGCTCTCGGCATTTGTAGTGGGATTTCGACCCTATGCATAAAAGAAGAGGACGGCGCGACGATCATCGCCCGGCGATTTTATACTTTTATTCGAGGAATAGAGAGAGAGCGGAGCCGTTACGCCAGGTATAAGCTGCCCGTGCGTATACGTATAACGAAAAGGAAAATAAAGTTATATTTCGGCTTTATTTCTGTTTGGCGCGGGCGCCTCGAGAATATCGGAAAATGCGTTTGAATTTTTGCGGCCGCGAAGCTCGTTTTTGGACGCGGCGCTCGTCAATTGTCGTTAAACTCGTCCTTTTCGAGGCCTTTTTTATTCTCTTTATGGGCGTGCAGGTTCACGCCCGCCCTGGGCGTTAGGCTGGATATAAATTCTGGATTTGAGTGCGCGCATGGCTGCTTTAATCCGTATTGGTTTGAAAAAGAGAGCGAATTTCCAGCTCTCTAGCGGCGAGTGCGCGCTTGATTTAAACTTTTTGGAAAACGTCGATTACGAGGGCTAGGTCTGTTATATTTGTCGGATTTAATAAAATCGAGTATTTTTAAAACTTTCGGATTAAAAGCAAGAATTTCCGATTTGTTTATTTTGTGTCCTGGGATTGGATTACTTTTTTTCTTTTGTAAACTTTTCATTTAATAAAAAGTGCTGAGCCCTGCATATTTTCTGTATAAAGTATCGGGAAATATAAAAAAATATATTTAACCTGGATATATCCAATTTTTTGTTTTATTTTTAAAAATTACAAATAAAATAGAAATTTTTTTTATAAATTAGGGAATATTTTTGCACGTACAAAATGTCACGAATATTGATAGGTAATTTAAAGAAAAGTAAAATATTAACGAAATTCTAATTAATATTTGTCAACTTCCGCACAGAATAAAAAACTCGCCCTTAAAAGATTTTCCCTCCATCTGAAATCAACAAAGCATCTACTTTTTATAAACTCCTCTCAATTTTTTTCTAAAATGAAAAAAAAAAAAAAAAAAACTCCCAGCCATCATGACCTTACATTGCCCAATAAACCAGGATCTCGCGTATGCACCTTTAATACACACTCTCCAGGGCGTACGCATCCTTTGACGCAACATAATCGAATCCGCCGTCTCGAAGAGGAATCAAACTGCGAAAAAAAAGTCGTCGCCCGTAACAACGAAAAGGAGAAAAAAAATAAAGGAAAAAAAGTGAGCGCCCCCCTTGGAAAATGCCTTTTCGCTCCCTCCTGGCCTTTCATCCTCTCTCGTCCTTGGCAACATTATAATACGCGCGCTGAGAGCTCGCCGGGCCACGAGATCACCCGTCGCGAATGATTTTCCAGTCCGTTGATCTCTCTCTCTCTCTGGTGCGCGCGGCCAGACGAAACACGGCCCTCTCTGTGTGTATTGTGTATCGCGCCCGGAGAGCGTGCTTAAAGTTTAAGTGATGTTCATTTGCAGACACCTCGGATGAACACTTCGAGCGCTGCAAGAATGCGAAAGAGGGAGAGTGAGGGAGAGGAGGGGGCGTCGGGGGGTGAGCTCTTGTTTTTTTATTATTATATCGTGAGGCAGAGGGCTCGCGTTCTGGATAGTCGCGTCGGCGCGGCGCCCAAAAAGGGATATACAGTTTTCGCCTCGCGTTAACGTCCGACTCAGCTCTGCGCGCGTGTGTAACAGCTTGTCTCTGATATAATACGGCCCGTGTTTTCGAATTATGTCTGTATATGCATGTGCGTGTATGTAGAACCCGAACGCGGATCGAGTGACCGCTTCTACTTTTTTCCATCTTTTTGCAACAATGTCCTTTCTCTCTCTCTATCTTCCGCGCGCCTGGACATTTCTGCAGATCTTATTTCGCTCTCTCTCCCTGTATGTGTGCGTGTGTATATTTTTCGCGCGCGGGCTCATGTTAATGGCGTTATTAAGAGAGCAGAATTTTGAAATGTTAAGCCGTGTATCGGATAATATTTACAGCGACGCGGCCGTATGTATATTGTATCTGGGACTTTTGCTCGTTCCTTTGAGCCTTGAGGGCCAGGCCAGAGATTTTCGGCTGCTGCCGTGCGCTAGACGTACATGTATATATGCGCGCGCGATGTGCCCGAGCTGATGGGACGAAAAGACGCTTCGAGGCGGGGAGAGAGGATCCTTTGAATATATGCGATCAGACGGCTTGATATGGTAATTCTCGGCGATCGGCCGATACGCGCAAGCTGGGGTATTATGAGAGCGCGAGAGACGACGTCTTTTCAGCGGGATCCAATTTTCGAAAAGTCACTTGAAGCGAGAGGCGAGCGCGAACTTGTCTTACGAGGGATTAAAATTTTTTAACGTTTCTTTATGTTGCTGCCTACACAGTGTGCGTCAGGCAGGTCGGAAAGCGCACCCGTCGAGCTGATCCCTTTGTAGGAGTTAAGTTCGAATGAGCGTATATTGACGGTAACGTGTTGTACAGATTCATCTTGACTTTGTATACTTATCAATGTTATTCGTTACATGTAAAAAGTGTTAATCGTATAAGGGAGAATCTACCAAAAAATTTATGTATTTATATTTATGAGCTGTCCGATTATAAATAATGTCAAAGACGCTTGAACTTGTAGAAAATAATAAGAATAAAATAAAATTTATATATTGCAATATACTCCGCTTTAACGTAGGTACACGCAATCGCAGGCTATACAAAAAAAAACAAATTAGTATATCAAAGTAAAACAGTTACGTGACACTAATTATTTTCTCGTTACGTTTATTTCTGAAACAAAACAAAAGAAAAAAATGCTCGACCGAAGGAAACGAGTCGAGAGAGAAAGGAGCTGAGAATTTGACACGTGGGTAACGCGCGTTACGTATACGCTCGGCAAGATCTACTTGCGAGTTACGCATCGGCGAATCGAGGTTAATAAAATTCGAAATAAAGAAAAAATAATTAAGCTTAGGAGGGAACTAACGCGATAGACAATGGGAATAGCGGACGTTATAAATAGGTAGAGATGAAGGAGCTCGTTATAAGTGGAAAATAATTTGATGCCGACGAGAGATTGCAATTGCTGATAAAAACTCAGTTAACTGTAGTATATTGCAAGTGTTGTGCTATTTAAACTAATGTTGGCTGCTCTTTCTGCGTAACTTTAACAAAATAATACCCTTTTTATTTTTAATAACAAATACATTCTAGAATATTAATAATTCAAGTAAAATAATGAAAATAATTTTTGCGAATGAAACCTTACTCGCGAGCTACCGCGAACTCTCCAAACTCCAGCCTACCCAGAAACAGCGATCTACCATCGCTCAAAACCCCCGGACCAATGAAATCCAGCATTTCAGCGAGGTTACGTCGGCGAAGAGCCGGCCAGCATCCCCCGCAAACGCATACAAATATCAAATGGCGCGCGCCAATCGCTAATCCAAGAGGGCCTGTAAAAGCAGCAAATCGCGAGTTTCCAGGCAGACGAGTCTGATAAACGAAGCACACACGTGGCCGGCTCTCTGATTTCGACAAGCGGGAGCGTGTGTATATGTGCGTCGGAACTTGGTCGAGGGCCGCGATTACAACTATTTCGAGAGTCGACTCCGCCTGCAAACATACACAGAGCAAGCCTTATATGCATTCGATGGTCAAGTTGCGCGCACAGCGGCATGCTCAGCCCTGCTGAAATAATGGATTCTGTTGGATCCTTGCGCGCGAGTGCTAACTCTAACAAAACAAACACATGCGAGATTTGCCTAGGTGTGTGTATATCTCGTTGGTGTGTTGTGTATAGGTAGACCTCGCGGACGCATTTCAGTATATATGCAGTTTGGCGATTTGGTATTGGGAAGCGGATCAAAAATTTAGAGCCGATCTCGCTTAGAGTTGAGGGGGTTGATCGTTTTAACTTGAATGCTCATTTGTTGGCGATAATGCTATAGTGAAACTTTCAAATTCATTAATATTATTTGTAATGTCCCAATAACTGATAATATAAAATAATTTTTAATTTATTGAATTTTAGAGTAAATATTTAAATCTTTACAAGGAATTTTGTTATTTACCTATTAAAGATTGTAAATAAAAAGTTGTTTCTTCAAATAAAAGAAAAATAATCCATCTTCAACGAACGAAGATGTTTTGTTTAAAAAATCTTTAATAATTCGTCCGCGTTTCGGAGAGCTTATCAATCTTCCTTCTTAAGACGTTTATAATTAAAGATCTATTTCATGATACTTGGCAATCTGTATTATATTTTTAATTATAAGCGTCTTGAGAAGGGAGGTCTTAAGCTCTCCGAAACGTCAACGAATTATTAAAGATTCTTTAAACAAAACATTCTGGTTCGTTGAAAATCGATTAGTTTTCTCCACTTCTAAAAATATATTGACCAGCGACATATTCTACTTCTAATAATCATTAATTAATAGCTTAAAATTATATTTTAAGAAAAAAACTTGTAAAATTAAGAAAAAGCTAAAAAAACATCACAAACGCATTGATAAATAAATAGAAAACTAGAGTTATACAAGCGAAGTTTTATTTAAATAATAATACGAGATTGATTTAACATTAATAATATGTATTAATATCGTTGGTTATGATTAGTTATCGTATATTTATATTAGTTTCAATTCATGACTGGTTAATTAAGTATTAATTACAATTAAAGGATAATGTACAGTTAGTAGATAATTATAAGAGAGATCAGTTATAATCATAATTAATGTATATTTGATAAATATAAATAGTTGTGCTTTTACTGATTCCACTAACTTTCAGTGATACGATGCAAAATTCTCTGTATATGCGCATTTTTTAATCAGATAGCAAACAAGTAGTTCTAATCAAATAAAAAAAAATATTTTCTACAGATACATTTACTATACTTGCTTACAATTCGTATAAAATTTCTTAAACGTCTTAAATGACCAGTACATTCATTGAGACATTCTTACCTTAACTTACTTTACACATCAAAAAGTATACATAAACCCTACTCCATGAATAAGATTCCCCAATCAACCAACCGATAATTTCCAACCAAAAAACCTTACCAAACAAATCCTTCAATCTTAGCCAGCCCTACGTTGCCTAGCCCGTCACGCACGTGCCCCATGTGCGTCGAGCGCATCGCTGCTCCTATATAGCCTGCTTGCTTCGCTTGCGTCGCGACGTTCTCTACACCCTCTCCGTCTCCATCCGCCGCGGAACTTTATAATGACTGCAAGAGCGCGCACAATGCGACTATATACAAGTTCTAGTTTCGTGGCTTCCCGCAGCCGCTGAACACATATATATGCGCGCACGGAGAATCAAAATGCTCATATCGAGAACTCTACACTTATATGTATACAGACACAGCTGCATTCGCCGTACATTTGTAATAAGCTTTCCGACGTGAAGGGCGCGTCGCCTTGTGCTAAGGTTACGCTATCTATAGAACTCGTATTATCGTGGATTTTCAATTTCGCCAACGGAAGAGCTCGAAGGAATCGCTTGCGTGCGTATATATACACACGCCTATATGAATTCGCACGTACATGTGCGCGTCGAGCTGTATGAAGCGGCGATGATTGGAGCTCGTTAACGTCCAATTAAGCGGGAATACGCCAACTGCGCAGCCTGCGATGAATATACGGCTCTCTGCAGTACTCGCTTCGCTCCATGGGATATACTTACACTCGCAGAGCGAGAGCCGTTCCGTATACATACGCATTTGCGGAAACGCACACAATATCCAGCCGAGATTTTTCACTCTCGATAATTTTATAATCGTAGGCGCGTGCACGGCGATAGGTAATTTCCGAGCTTTCCTGTAAACAGCGACGATTGGACAAACGCGATTATCGAGACTCTCCGCGACTTTCTCGGAATGATTTATCAATCGCGCGCCCGAGAAAAGTAAGTAATTACAATGCCTCGCGCTCTGGAATTACGCGGCTTTTTCAATGGCATATTATACCTTGTACGTAGCTTGTGTATACACGAGCTCTGATAACGCAGTAGGAGCGCACGGCAAAGACAGAAGACGTTACGAGTCCCCGTGGGGACTCGAAGCTATATTTCTCTTGCGCGATATACTGGAACAGCACCGGCCGTTCTCTCTCTCTCTCTCTCTTTCTCTCTCTGGCTATCTTTGTCTTGTATCATGGAGGCGTTGTGCGGCCGATACCAAATGTGCCTCGCACCGGCTACTATTATACGGCTCGAGACTAATATTGTACTCTTGTAAGATATTAAGTATTATCGCGGAATAAATGAATATTAAGGAGGATATACGGGATGTATAGATTTTTTTTCTTCTCGTTGTAACACGGATTATAATGGCGATTGTTTCGTTCATATTTAATTGGCTGTCGTTCCGAGCGCGGTAATCAGATATCCTTTAATAAATTCGGTTATACATCAAAATTTCGAATTCCGGTTAATTGTCGCGTGCTCTATGCTAAATTCAATTCGGCCCATTAATTTAGCAAATCCCTCTGAATATATTATAAGAGGCGAGGTATTAGCATTAAACAGCGAGCGCTCGTCAAACAATCTTAATCATTCCATCGATATATATCCTCAAAATTTCTCTTTAATCCAAGCGTGAAAACTACCTCCACACAATCGACTATTCAATTCAACAAATAGTAGCGTTCTAAATATCCGACATATATATATATACATACAGGCGAAGGGCCCATCGTTAATCGCAATTACGCAACTCTCAAGCCGTTTTTCCAATTGATTTCTATACAGCTCTCCCCGTTCGATTGACGCGCGCCTCTTTCTTTTTTCTCTTCACGAGCGTTTGGCTTCATTGTTAGGGCGACGCGCGTTACAATGCCGAGAGAGTCTCGGCTGACGTTTAATCTTCCTTGCGCGCCGCCGTATTGGTTTTTATAAGCCGTGAGCGCGAGCGCACGGCCACAATGAGCCTATATAAGACAACAATAACGCGCGAGCGCGCGATATCGATCGTCGATATAGCCCATCAATCTTTCAGAGGGAAAGTGGCCCAAAGCCGCGGCTGCTGGCGCTCTACAGCTGTATACGGAGCATCGGAGCCAATGTCGAATTGCAAATACGCGACGTTACGCACTGGAATATCGTGTGTTCAAGGGAAACTCGATATTTTGCTGGATACTCTGGCTCTGATCGAGTGCAGGCCAAGTAGCGGGGGTGACAATAGCCGCTGACCCAATTGTAAATTTCGAGTGTTTGTGTGTATATACTAGGTGGAATAGTAGAAACAAGAATTTAAGTGGATATATATAAGGGAACGTGGACTAAATTAATTTAATTATTAATTTTGTCGCAACGCCTCGCAATCCAGCGGTCTACATTTATACATTTCTAGCCCAAGAGCCGTATTCTATAAATAGTGCATGTTCCACGTTTTGAGCTTACAGAACAACTTTTCAGTACAAAGTTAAATCTTGTAGAGATTGTAAAACGGATGTAGATCTTTAATATTTTATGGCAATTATTCGTCCAAGTGGTACAAATATAGCTAGCTTCAAGGTTTTCATTTCATTTGTACTTTTCGCTGTCAGCTGTCTGAATAGGATCACACCTTAGTTTCTCAAATAATTCTTTGAAAGATGTGACTACTCTGTAAATTTTAAATAGTGGGAATTCCACTATTTACTATTTAGTGGAGCAATCTCAACTAACAAATAGTAAAAAATTCACTACTTTATCGTGAATTTTCACTATTTGTTAGCTGAGATTGCTCCACTAATATTGGAATTCCCACTATTTAAAATTTACAGAGTAGTCAGTTTTAAATGTTGCAACTAGAATATTACATGTCGTTTAAGTAGTTAAATATCTATACAAGATTTCCCAGAATATTGAAACCAGGTCAGTCATACGTCCACATTTAGCGAGAGCATGTTGCTCTATAACCTTACATCCGCGCAAATTTTGCATAAACTTTTTATCTTCACATATTACTCACCTATTATCATTTTATTGATATCCAAAACAATAATAAAATTAATTTTCAATTCAAGGTACCACTGGGACCGTCCAAATACGGACCTCGGAAAAATGAAGATCGCTAATCGCGCGTACGTCTCAATTACCCTCTCACAAACACATGCATAAACATTATGCGCGTAAACTTGCCCGTCCCCATATACGCGCTCAGGCAAATATCTATCCAGCCGTGCAAGCACACACACACACACCCACACACACATACACATTATATATTGATTCAAACCCAAGCTCATATACGTATCCGCGGTATACATCCAAACGCACGGTATATACACCGGACGCTGCACCAGCTGCAGCGTCAGCCTCTCATCTTCGCGTATTGACCTCCTATATATCACCCAGCCGCGAATTATTCCATCTTAGAGCACATCAGCCGAGGTCTTATTAATAAAGCCTCTGCATGCAAATCATACACAATATGCGTAGTATACAACGAAGCTAGCGCTCAGTCACGGGCAGTTTGACGTTGCGCGGCTAACGACGCCGCTACGCGCCTTTACGTGTAAGCTCGTTACGTTGCAGGGCTCGTCAATTAGCCGGCTAATTAATTAGCCCCCCGCGTAAACGCAGAGCAAGTCGGATTTGCCGGCGCAGCGGCAGGGAA
>JAPYZA010012128.1:18-15370 GCA_030522685.1 Eupelmus azureus | reverse complement strand
CGCATTCCTCTAACGAAGTCGTTAAATCCGCCGACGGCATAATGAAAATTTGATTATCCCGCTTAATCGACGTCAGGACTCCGGGCCTCGATTTACGAGCCGAGCTCGGGCGCGCGTAATAAAAGTCGCCGCGCGTCGTCCTATAAATAGCCGATAAAAAAGCTCGGGCAGATTGCGCAAGATAAAGACGTATCGGATGCGAGCTCTCGGCCAGGATGAAACGACGTCGCGCCGCGCTGTTCTGCGTCGTTTTTCTCGGAGTCGACTTTTAATGGCCCAGTGCGCTGATGGTGCAGACGTTATGAGTCAAGGACGCGGCGGGAAATGAAAAAGAAAATGTTTGGTTTTTCGAGTGGTTTGAGAGAATGGATTGACGCAAGCAAGCGGATTGAAAATGGGTTTTTGAGTATTTTTTTGTTATGGAAATGCGCGGCGTAGATTTGAAAAATGATCGTTCGCGGTAGTTGATGATCGTTAAGAAGTGATCGGGTCAATGTTGTGGGGAATTGAGCCTTGGTTTTTTTTTATTGAATGTCGTCACGATGCTTTGTGCCGTTGGTGCATTAAAGTTCTTAAATACTGGTTTGGCATTTTTTTTTTTCTAATGTGAAGATGATTAGCAATTTAGCCATTGCTATGAGATTTGTATGATGCGATGCAAGGCAAATAGAAAATGAACTTATAACAAGTATTTTCCATTTCATGAAACTCCAACGAAACGGCTTTTAGCATTTCTTAAACTGACTTTCTTCAAAGCTCAGGTAGCCAGGTATATATACCTCTGCAGCTGCAGTCCAGATGTTCCAGAATAACCCGAGACGAAACGAAGATATAGTCTTGACGCGATGCTACAATCTATTGTCATAACACTTGAACAAACAAGATCTGATCCTTTCAAAACGCGAAGAAACCGTATCATTTTCCTACACAAACATTAAAACTTTTCTCGACTAATTATAAAAACATATCAAAAACACTCTTCCAAACACATCCATCACCTCTCCCCAATCATTACCAAATAATTCAAACTTAATCACCCGCAATTTCACCAATCCCCGCCCAAAAAAACATAAATCAACAAACCACACATCCACTCGAACCCCACTCCCCCTCTTATAAATCTGTCGCGCTAGCCTCGAATTGACTCGGCGGACGGGCACGAAAAAGGTCCCATTGTGCGGCATCGCGGCGGGGTCGACGTTCTGGTGAGTGCGGCTGGAAATTCGTCGTGAATGAGCGACAGGTCGCCGACTGCCGGCGCTGCTGCTTCTTTTTGCCCGATGAGTGTGGAGTATGCGTTTATGTACGAGGTTGCTCGCATTGTCCGGATGGGTGGCTGGCTTCTTTCGAGGCTGCTTTGATCGAGGCTGTGTGCTTGGCTGGTTGAGGGCGAGGTTGGAGTATTGTCGTTTTTGCGGGATGCGCGAGTGGATGGTTTGTATTTGGTGGAGGGGATAATTTTTTGGATGCGAGTTGGGTGTTGGGATGGATGTGGTTGAGGTTGTTGGATTGGAAACTTTGGAAAGTGAAGAAGATGGGTTTGAGGAGAAGTGGTTTTTAGAGTGCGGATGGTTTGAGAATATTTTAAATTTTATTCTTGTCAATTATGTATTCTTCTGGGAATGAAAAGAATTTGAAAGTTAGTTTGAAAATTTAACAATGTGCTTGTTTTTCTGGACATGAGAAATTTTATGTCGTTGTTAATATATTACTTATGCAGTTGAAAAAGCTAGAATCTTTATTGAAAAATATCGGTAAAATGCAGTGATAAATCAATACTTAATAATGTATTAAATAAAATATTGACTATTTAGTTCAATATGTTTCATGTTTTCGATAGTTTTAAATACAAATTTTATATAATATAAATAAGCTAATTATGTTTTCCAAATACATTTTTCAATTTGTAAACTTATTTCCTTAAAATACGGACAATAACACGTCAAATTTTCATTAGATGTGGTCAAAATGACATAAAATTTTTAATAGTCTAGGTCAATCATTTCAAAGCTACACCTCGATTCCACGTAACACAATAACAAAACTACATTCCTCCAGCGAAACACAAAACAGCAATAATACGCATCCCCGGAGAAAGCTCAACCATAACCACATGCCGCCAATGAAAGGGAAGCTCCGATCTCTCATCCTCGTAAAGCCAATCGACAAATATCCTCGCACAGCGCATTAAAATGCACATCCATACGCTTACAAGAGACAGCTTCACAAGATCGCGATGATATCGTCGCCGGGGAAACTCGCGACGCGGTTACTTTTTTTCCCGATGACGCGCCGCAGATTCGAGAGCGCGCGTATTTACCATTACGAGCTTTTATCTGGCCCCGGCGTCGCTGCCAATTTACATTTTATAGCGGCTACTTTTTACGCGCTCGGTACTAAGCATCTCTGCTCTGCTGTTTTTACGATTCGACGTTCGTATAATGATACCCCGCGAAAAACGAGAATAGAGCCAAGCTTAACCTTCCATCTCCGCTCTGCCATTCAAGTAAAAGTCCGCACCTATCCCAAGACAATCCCATTTCCAAGACACACCAAAAGGAAAGCGCGATCGTTCAGAACCAGCCCCGCGTTAGAAAAATCCTGGCGATCCTTCAACCCGCGCCTCGAGACTTGCACTTTCACGAGATGAATTCGTCACTCTCACATGCGCTGTTTTTCATCGCGCCGAGCCGCAGAGTCTCATTATACAGCGCGCCGGACCTCGGGTATATACCAGCGCACTTCATTACTCGCATTATGGAGCAGGTGGTGCCGGCCAGCCGACAATGAAAGCTAAAGTGCGACACTTTCACTGCGTGTCTGCCGGCCGTGGAGCTTCTTCCGCGCCTGCGCTCGGTTATACGAGCTGCGAACGTTTGTCTTGGTGTGGTTTTTAGCGGATTGCTTTTGTTGGAGGTGTGGTTTTTAAGAGCTTTGCGTTAGGTGCAGGAGTATTTTTCTTTTTTATGTTTGAGGTTTTCACTTCGGCAATAGTCTTTTAGAAGCTTTCGAGTAACGAAAGCTTGTTAAATCGGTATTGCCAAAGAAAATTCAGACGTTTCTTTCACTCAAGAAATCCTCGCCGAGACACCTCGATCACAGCCTCGATTTATCAATTAATAACTTTCCCAGCTGCGTTCCCCCGCAAAGTATACAGTTATCACTCTCGACTTATCACAGAGCCCAGCGCAAACAGCGCAACACGCAAGAAACTAAATACCCGAACGTAAACGCGTCATGTAACATTCGCGCAAACGTTCACATAATAAACCGACTCCCGCTGATCTTATCACCTCCCCCGATCTTATCGCCGCTCACGTGACTCCGGCCATTCACTCCGTTTAAATCCCGCGGCGTTATCCTTCCACTGACCTCTCGCATCCAGCCTCGAAAAATCCTCGAAACCCCCAGAGTGTATACCCAAAAAAGCGAGAACTTTCCTCCTCCTCCCTGGCATCAATCTAACCTTCTCTCCTCCTCCCCCAGTCGCTCGCGGATTTGTACACGTATATACGTGTATACATATATACACAAGGCTTAAGGGGTGGGGGCTGGGTATATACACGCGCTCACGCGTATATAGGTGCAACTTTCTTGCGCGCGGCATTCCACTCTGGTCAGAGACCCGCGAGAGCCTCAAGCCAGTGTATAGCTTCGTGAGCTCTGGGCTTGAGTCTGTGTCTGTCTGGGTGAATGTTTGCGTCTGTGTGTCCGAGGCACATCAGAGCCCCGCGAGAGATCGGCGGATATAGGTAGGGAGAGAGAGAGAGAGAGCTTGGTGGGAGGGGTGGGATGAGAAGCGTTGAGGGGGTTTGAGATTTTTTGGATGAAATTTGATTTCGGAGAAAATTGAGCTTTTGTGTATCGATGCGTGTGTTTGGTATTTTTTTGTGCCAGTTGTATGTTTAATTGAAATAAGTGTTGATTGAATACTGCGATTGTTTTATAAAAAGAGCAACCGTCTCATTCTTATATTTAAAATAATCATCTTTTTATGATATAATTGCCTATTACCGCAATTAAGCATCTTATACCGTTATCACAATGCCCAGCAGGACGAGGCAGATACATCCCCTTAATTGGATAATAATGAGGAATAAATTGTTGCAAAGCGAGCTCTCTAGCTGTAACGCAAAACCGAATATCCTACGCTTTTCGAAGCCGAAGCTCAGCGAGCGCGCGAATTAAGTTAGCGATCTCTCAATTTTCATTTTTCAAAGAGATAGACGCATCTCATGAAGCATTCATGAGGCCAGAGCCAACGGAGCCATAACTCATTAACGCACTCTCAAACAGAGCGATAAAACTTACCGTTTCTTTCTCTTCGCCTCGCGAATCTAAGACAATTCCAGATTTTATCAGGCCCGCCGTAATTGATTTACGGATCATTCAGAGCCCGCCTCTGTATTTTCCGCGCGGCGCTAGCAAAACGAACAAACCTTATTCTCAGAGCGCCGCTAACGAAGCAGACTTTACGCATACTTTGACAGAGGTGAAAACGGCTCTTTTGAACTTCGCGCCGTTCTTCGCTTACCCCGCGTATGCGTGTAAGTAATAATTGATAAATGTTAACCGAGTTCCAAAGCCGAGAGAGCGGGTGAAATTTTCTGCGCGCTGGCATGATGCATGCCTGCATTAATTTAAATAAACGCCTCGCCGGCGCTGGATTAAGAAAAAAAAAGACGAAGAAAGAGGTAATTTAGCGCCAAAGCGAATGGTATAAATCAAAAGGTAACGAAAGCAGCTATCGATTTCACTTCGAGGATCGATTATGCATTGTTGGCCCGTTAATGAAAACTTTTTTCAATCGGAATCAATCGCGACCAGCTGAGAAATTGTTTTTATAACCGCGCTTGATTTATAACCTCTATCAATGCTTACACGCGAAAACATAAACTTTCAGCGAATTAAGATTTACACGCATACATCTTCGCTTAACGTATGATTACCTTCGAAAAAAAATTCCTCATTTTTCAGAATAACCTCTCCATCCCCGCGCGTAACGAGCCCCCTTAAACACCTTTCTCTCCCGAAAAATCGAAGAACTCGTTTCCCTCGGGTTCGATCACCCCCCGCGCACGCATATCCATCGCGCCGGAATCTCGAAAACATCGCGCTATCGCTCGTAAAATCCCAACTTACTCCGCGATCTTTTATCGCCGGCTGGCTCTCTCGCGCCCGAGCAGAAAAAGAGATGTGCGCCTCTCTCTCTCTGGTTCTGTTATCGAGCATCGCGCTGGCGGAGAGCTTCGAGCTGCATAACGAAGCGAGCGTTTCACCGGCTGGGGTATGGATGTGTGTATGCATATGTGGAGGAGAAGGCGTGACGGAAGCTTCAATTTATGGTAGATGAGGTGGCGTGATGTGTTTTTTTGGTGGGGTGATGGGTTGGACGGAAATGGTTGGGTTGACCCAGCGAAGTTGCGAGGGGAGATTTTGAGAATTGAAGATTATTGTTGAAGTGAGGTTATGAAGATTGATTTTCGTCTGTTTCAATGATAATTGATTATTGTGGTTGAATGATTTAAATAGAGAAAACGAATAATATAAATTTCTACGTGCAATTACAGATACGATAAAGCGCATGCGATTCGTGACTCTGGCGAGAATTTAGCTGTCGCGCTCGCGGTTCTCTGTCTTTTTTCTCTAATGCCAGAATTCAATCGCGTTAATTAGAACGGAACAGGCGTGAGCCACGCGAGTTATTTATTTAGTGTTTGCTTGGAAGAAAAAGTGCACAATTATGAGCGAATAAAAGAAAGTTGTTATTAAAGAGCCTTATTGTTATTAAAGTGTGTGTGTACTTAAGCTTCGTGAATTCTGAAAAATTTTGCTGAGAATGAAAGTGAACTTTGTTAAAGAAATACTATCAACGAGAAAACGTTTTATTACTACTTTCATTAGGCAATAATATAAATACGTTTGTATTTTAATATTTTAGCTTGCGATTACACTTAATGAGCTTCAAAAGATAATTATTATATAAAGCGTAATAAATAATCACCGTACACTTCATATCACATACACCGATACTGAAACCTAGAATGCAAAGCCTCTAAATTATTTCTATATCTGATCTAGTTTCTGGACGACTGCGCCGTAAACGATCAGCCTGATAAGAAGGCCAATAAAGAATCGCTAGCCTGATTTTACCGATTCTTTTCTTTCCTTTATATAAAGCTTCGGTAATTAAAAGCGTAACTTGGCAGCGCTAATAAAGCAAGCGAAAAATCGGCAAAGTGAGAGTACGATACATCTGTTCCATTAAGAGACGCGCGTAAAAATCGCTCTTTTATGCAGCGATGTTAAATTAATTAATCCGCCGCGAGATACGATCTTAATAGACTTTTCAATTAATAATTTATCTGGCCCGGAGAGTACACGTGTTTTATATGCGTGCGTTTATAAAATTGAATCTAATCTAGGATAATTGAATTCCAATCGCGCGAACTCGCCGGACGTTTCTATCTAATCGCACACATTTGAATTGCGATTTATTATGCCGGGGAAGTAAAAAAGTGCTGGACGATTCTTAAAAATATAGAGTAAGTAAATCATTCCTAGATGCTTTCTTACATACCGCTTCGTCAAGTTTCTTGTTGATTTCCAAGTTAAACATTAATAAAGTAAACATGTAGTGAAAACAATCCGCTTACAAAAATAATTACTCGGAGCAAAAAGAGACCATATCCACACATCCCTAACGTCTCAACTCGCAACCGATTTTCCCAAGAGCCGCGAAAAAACTTCCTTTCACATGCGCTTTTCCCCGCTCAATTACATCAGCATCCCGATAATCAATCCGATTTCCTCAACATATCCCACTAAAAATACGCACTTCCTACCGGAAAAAAACTTCCCCGCGCCAAACCCAATAACAAGAAAAATCCAACAAATTGCGCCTACGGAAAAAAACGAAGAAAACCAAACACTCGCGCCTCCGAGCGAGCAAAACGTTTCGGCCCATTAGCGAGCGATTATATCAATACAGCAGCCTCCGAGCGATCGTGCGCGCAAAAAACGCGGAAATCTCCGCTGGCGGGTATACGGCCTGAGAAAAAGAAACGGACGAGCCAGGGAAAAATCTCTCGCGTGCTCCGTAATAGATAAAACGCGCAAACGGCCCGTAATTAGAAAGTGCGGGGCTACCACTCTCTTATCTCGCCGACGCCCGGAGAGGAAACTATCGGGCGCATCGCGGTTAGTGCCAGGTGTGAGTGGGTTTTTTTTTGGTTTTGGGAGGGGGGAGGAGGGTTAGAGATTGCGGGGTGTTCTTATTTCTGAGCGCTGATTTTTTTGGGCTTGTTTGCATGTCTGGGTTTTAGAGAGCTTGGGCGGGTAATAGGAATTATGTTGTAGAGAAGCGAAATGGATGTGAGAAGTTGTTTTTTAGAAGAAGGTTGTTTGCATATGTGATGCTTTAAAATTTTTGTTAGTATTCAGAGTTTGTTTATTAAGTTTGTTTAAGGGTTTCTTTGTCGAGCCTAGAAAAATCTCTTTATCCATTAGAATATCGCAAGTCCAATCAACGAGCAATCAACCACAGCTCTACTACAACAACCAACCGGGCATAAACTTTTTAAAAAACATTAATAAACAGCACCGCAATCATTTCATAAAATCCAATAAAATCGACATCTCGCCCAATCAGCGCTCTCGCAAGGCCAAACAAAATCCCTGAAACCAAAGCAAAAAAGCACACGCATACATCGAGTCACAAAAGCCCCGCCGGCTACTCCGGCGCATATAAAAGACATGCACTGCAAAAGCCAGCCACAGCAGCAGACGCTAACTCAATTAATCTGGGTTTCACGCTCGATCAATTATGCGCACTCGCCTTTCTACGCCTGCGCATTTGCAGTCTGTCCACGCATAGCCGGATCGCTGTAGCTCGCTTTTCGATTCGTGCCTATACTGCGATCGAGATACAGTTTTGAAAATTTGACGCCCGGCGATGAACGACATTTTTTGAGGAATTTCGTGTAATTGCGAGCGCGACGCGGCGCAACATTGTGGAAAATGACAGTAATCGGCCGGGCGATTACGAGCTTGGCGTTTTTTTTTACCGAGAAAACGAAAGTTATAATCGAGAGCGGAGGCAAAAAGGATCGGTAAAAGTTATAATTTCGTATTTCTACAAGTGCAAGCCTACGCCGTGGCGAAATGAGCGCTGGGACTGTTAACTGAATCCCGGGGATTTTCGTAACGATCGGCAAAAATTTAGCCGCTGCACGCTTCGGCGCTTGGACGGAGCTGGTTAAATTAGATTCGCAAAGAAGCGATGTAATGATTTTTGGGAATTTTAAGGTCGACGTATGGTTGTTGAATTTTAAGGTAGAATGTGGCTGTAGAATTAGTAATTAATTAAAATTAAAATTTTTTTTGTAATATAATATATTATGTTTCAAAATTTTGCAATCATTGCATCACAAATGAGTTAAATATTGGTAAATTCATTATTGAAGAGACTTATAAAATATAAATATATTTACGAGTGGTTTGCACTAGATGGTTGAATAATAAAACAAAAATTCCACGATAGTTTTTCTGTTATAATTATTGCTAAGATAATTTGCATGAAAAACAGTTAATAATGTTTTCATTGATGAGCATTACTTTCTCCCACATTTACGGGATAAATAATTTTCACGGCACGCGAAGTGAATTAGGATATTAGATTATTTCTCGCTGATTTTTTTCCTAGTAAAATTGCCTCATAAAATAATTATTCGTACATAATCCATAAAATTTCTCGCTTCTCTTTCAAAATTAAATTACCCATAGCCGCAGCAGACGTCTTGAATAATTAGCCGTCACGATCGGCATTTTCTAAATTGATCCAACGCACCTTTTTAATTAAACCGATTAATTAAAAACTCGCTTCATCGACAAAGAAAGCGATTAGCACCGGCGAATAAAAATATAATAATAACACGAATCACAACACTTGCATCACATACAGAAAATAATAAAGCGATTTCGTATCTCGCTAGAGGAATTTAATCCAGCTGGGATCGACGTGATTATTTTCTAATTGAAAATGTCGAACTATTAACGTCGCCTCGAATCGCTATCGAGCCTGGCCATCTCGTTCAATCATTATAGTCGCGATGCCGCCAGATGATGTATAATGAGTCATTTGTCAGGGATGTGTATGATGGCGCGTGTAATAATGGAGGGAAGAGTCGTGTGAAAATTTGGCCGGCGCACGAAGGTGGCGTTTTCTGGTTGGGTCTCTGGGAATTCTGGTGAAGTTGTTTATTTGCGAGATTGCGTTGTGGTGAGGTTGTTTAATAGCTTTCTTAGTACGTTTTGTTAGGTTACTGTAAATGTGTAATTTTTTTTCCGTTGATTTTCGTTTTACGAGAGCCCAGGAATAATGCATTTTTTTTTTAAATATTTTCCCATACCGCATGTAACTATATTATCATTGTGTGATTTTGGAATAAAAGTTAATAAAAATAATTTTCGCAGTCATTTTTGTATGTTTGTTATTTTATAAAAATAATTTTTTAAATTCTATCCCAAAATCATCAAAACAATGATAATATAATTTACGTATTGAAAGATATTTCCAACAAATGCATTGTATTCGGCTAAGCTGGCAAATTTTACCAGTGTGAAATTGGTCGACTAATTGCCGGCGCGCGTTAATTGAATCTACGCCTGCAATATGCACGGCGCCAACGTGAAGCTCTGTACATTTTCAGATTTTACGCAAAATGATGCAAAGAGATTTTATGCTTCAAGCACTTTTCGCTCCGATAATATGATTTAACACATTAAATGTATATAGGAAGTAAAATTCGCTCTTAAAAATATATATTTTATCGTACGCAGCTTTTGACGAAAATACGTTTAAAAAGAAGAAAAAGATTAAATTATCTAAATTTACAAAGATACTCAATCGATAAATAAGTGTCTTTACATTCATTTTATAAAATCAATCATAATACAAAGGACATTCGCATTCAAATTACAACAAAAGCAAAAAACCTTAATCACGACAAAAAAAATCCAATCGGGTCCCTAACCCCGGAAACTCAATCCGCGCGCTAAAAATTTGCATAGACCAGCGCTCCAAAAACAAGTGATCGACCTCCCAAGCTAATATTAGTCACAGTCAAAACGAAAAAGGCGAAACTACTCTCGCGCTTGTAATTACAATATAGCGTCGCGCGAGGAAACCGTTGCCGCCTCGCGCCTACGCGCCCTCAATCAACCTGCACATATACGGAGTATGTGGGAGAATAAATGAGAGATGAAATGAAAAAAAAAAAGATGACTTGGCTCTGCGAAATTCAAGGATTCTTTTTTTTAATATCGAGGGTAAAGTCCGGCTCTCGTGCTGTCGTAAATCGCGTTTGATCCGGGAGGTTTCGCGCAGTATGAAGCTGGGAAGCGGGAGTTTTGTTCCGGGGAGTGGGAAATTGGATGGAGGGCGGACTTTGGTAATTAAATTATATTGTTAGGCGATTTTGGGAGTGCGGCGTTGGGTTCCTTTGTCTTCTGGGGGATTGATATTAGTTCCCTGTGATTTAGGCTTGCTTTATGGGCTGTTGTAAATGTGGGATTAGGTACATGAAGAAATTGATTCTAAAACTCTCACCAGTATTTGAATAAATAATAGGTGAATTTTTCTTTTAAATTACTATTTATAAAAGTGATTACAAACGTATATACGAAATAAAATTTCTTTATTCTGACGGTGACATATTTATCCTAAACAGCAAGAAGACTTTATCCACTTAACAAACAAATCACCCACCATATCCGCAACACCTCCGTCCTCCCCTCTCCAAAACATCTCAATAAACGAAAAAACAAACGAGCAAAATTTGCGCAATCCCAGCTCGAAATTCCTGCAAAGTCGAAAACAAAATCCCCCGCGTTCTCAGAAGAACAACGGAACCGGCGATGAATAGCTGCACTTCGCATCTCGGGGAGGAAGAAAAAATCAAGCGCATCTGTTGCTCGCTTGGCTTTTTCGAGAGGAGAAAAATGAGGAAGGCCGGCGCAGGTAGTCGGAGTCAGTGTGTGTGTGTGTGTGTTGTATACGCGGAGTGCAGGGAATGTAGTTTCTAAATTTAGAGATGGGAATGTTTTGGATGGTTTTGCTTTTGGAATCCTGTAGTTGGGATTTCTCGTCGGATTGTTTGAAGACGAGGATCGTCTATTCCTGTCTTTTATTTTATAATAGCTTATAAAGAAATAAATTAGAATTAATGAAAGCGTCTAATATAGTTGTATTGTAAATAAAACAATTATAAAAAACGCAAATATCTAACTGATCATGATTAACCATACAACAATAAAACATCATTCCTTTACCGAACCCATCAATCCAAAAAAACCTCACCAACCAGCCTAAAAAAACACCCTGAGACCATCAAACCCCACTGAACCCCCCTCCCCCCTCCCTAACTCCACCAACAAGACAAAAGCCAAAGTCACACACCAAAAGGCCAATGGCATCAGACAGACGATATCCGTTTGCAAACATCGATCCACGCACCCGCCGAAAGTTTAGATTCGACGGCACGTGCCTATCAGACGCCCGCACCCCCCCGGCTAATGTGTATTATGGCTTTCGAAAAAGCGCGCGGCGTGGGAGTTGTGTAAGCGCGCGCTCGCGCAGCCGAGCGAGTTTAATTAACTCGCCTGGACGGCGACTCTCCGGGGCCTGCTTTTTGTCCGGTTTCTCGTTCTGCGATTGTTGCTTCGCCTTGATAGTTTGCGGGCTTCCTGGTTCGGGTTAGCGTTGTGTATCTTGCATTTTTATCTGTCGATGTGTCGTAATGTTTATTTCGTTGAGTTTTCGGGTTCTGTGTATTGGGTATCGTTGTGCGATGTTTTAATTAGAAAATGTTACCAGATGTTTTCGGGAGACTTTCTGAATTAATTTTAACTACGAACGCCGAGCGATAAAAACAGCCTTAATTAACCATCCCACTAATTCATAAAGCCACTCTTCCGTGAAGCATTACAGCAGCGAAGCCGCCATACGGCAAACCTACTCACCATACTCGAGATAAAAAAAAGTCAATCAAACGTCACACCTACGTATATACATCTTCCTTCCGAGCGCGCGCGGACTGCAGCTGCGGGGGTGTCCGTCTCCTGGCTGATACGCCGGCCAGGAAATGAAACGGAGATACATAAAGCGAGGAAGCGGGGTACAATGAACCGTTCCTCTCTCCCCTGTGTGTATGCGGCTGAATTTTATTGTCGCGAGAGAGTCGGATGTGTGCTGGATGAGAGAAGGTTGGTGTTCTCGCACGCGGGTTTTATTAATTTTTGGGGGTGTATAGCTTTTTGTTTGGTGATTTATTGGGTGGGTTATTGGGTGGGAATGTGTTGCGACAATGGATGATTAAGTGATTTAGTGGTTGCTTTGTGACTTGTTGATCACAATGAGAGAATGAGAAACTCGAGAAATTTAGAAATACATAAAATTGCGCATTGTTTATGAATAAATTCCAAATTTATAATAAATCACCATCATGAGCCTGAACTCCTATCTCTAACATCCCAAGCAACGCTCGTCACTCAGAAGCGTGACTCCACCCAGAACCTAGAAAATCTCACTCGCATCCCATCACATTTGACGCTTCCGCGGATGTCACCTCGCATCTCTCATTTCATTGCGTACACACATCTCCGCACACACCTACCCACACTCTCGCCTTACACATAAGCGCACAGCGCAAAGCCTAACGCTTACATCAACCGCCTCGTCGCAATAGATATTTCGTATACGCATATATACCTACTCGCCGGCACGCGCCGATGTCCCATATGTCGCCTGAGGGGGTGTCACGCCTGCCAATCAACGCCACGATAAAAGCCCAGTGCATGCCTCGGCTCTTTAATTTGACTTGCCCCTCGAGCCGCGCACTTTCGGCCTATTAGTTTTCTCTGGACCGACGTAAGGGGAGCGACGCAACGGCTCGTTGACGAACGTTTGGCGCTGGGCTATGGTTAGGGTGGCCGTTTGCGGCGATTTGACTTGTAAATTGATAATGCTTATATGAAATTCGAGAGTTGGATGTAATCGAAACTTTGCAGTTGGGCGAGTGTCTTGAGGAAGATGTTGGAATCGTTTTTAGAGAATGTTTACTTGTACTCCATTGTTAAGAGCAATGACTGTTAGTGTTACTGAGAAAATTCTATATACCCCTTAATGGGACGTCGGATTATCTGTCCTTGTCTAATTGTAGTTTTTCAAATTTTTCTCTTGTATACGAATCCATCGATTTATTCCAAATTTTGGAAACTGGAATAATATATAGCCAATAAAACAGCCAATATAAGAAGCGCGCTGAGACATTAAAAATTTTAAATACCGAACAATTTTCAAGTTAAAGTAAAACACATATAAATGATATACATTCTTATGGACTCCGACGTCCTCGCATTAATTATCATCCTGCACATTTGAAAAAATTACCATATACTTCCCCCAACCACCTTAGAACTATAAGAGTCACCTTTTCACGTAAATTACTATAGACCCAGACAGACCATAAAATAACCTCATATTAATTACCATCTCCTCTTCTTTCAGAGACACCTGGACAAGGGCAGCGACCTAGCGGAGGCGGCCTCGGCCTCGGGTCTGCGCGAGCTCGCGCGCTCCCTGAAGCACCACCTGCGCGGCTTCGGGGCGCGGCTCGAGGATCGCCGCGAGTACCTCGAGGACACGTCGCGATGCTGCCTGCTCCAGGACCGCGCCTACGAGTGGGCCCAGGAGGCGAGGCTGGCCGGCGAGCGCAGGGCCCAGCAGTTCCTGGCGGCGAGGCCGCCCCTGCCGCCCGAGCACTTCGCCGAGATGATGGCCCTGGCTGAGAAGCTGGGTAACGAGATACTCCTGGAGCAGTGCAGATTGGCCAGGAGCAAGTGTGCCGAGGCACTGGAGATGGCTAGGACGAACTCGGCGCCGGGTAGTCCGGCTAGAAGGAGGAGTTTGGCTAATTCGGACTCGGCGAACTCGTGGGACGATGCGCTGGCTAAACGTGAGTTGCTGGGTTTGGGTTTTGAGTTCGGAGAGTTTGATTTATGTTTTGGTTGATAGTGGATACGGGTTTATGTGTGAATTAAGTTATGTGCGATAGGGGCTTTATCAATGAAACATAGTTTGCGTTGCTGTTCTTTCGTCAATTTATAGCTTTTGTAAACAAATAATTCTTATACGAGAGATTATAGCGTGCATCAATATTATTATCTAAATTGTCTGCGGCAGAGTATTAATCTCGAACTTTATAAATCATTTTTGCTTACTTATTAAAAAAAAAAAATTTGATGTCCTTTTTTTAGCATCGGTAAAATACCAGAGTACTTCGTATTGGTAAAATCTTTAATAACAAATCATCAATTAAATTCGCTCGCAAAAGATTGATTAATTTTTTATATGTGTAAACAATTATAAATCCGAAAATCAAACTGTTTGATACTATTAAATTTACACTATAATTAGTAATATATAGTATATAATATATTAGTATGCAATCACATTAATATTAATTTACTTCCCAAATAGAAAATTAATTAGTTAATTTTAATTAATTAGCTAACTAAGAGCTAACTAATAATTGAATAGGACCTATTTGATTTTGTATTCCTGATATACTGGAAGCTAGAACAGAAAGACTCAGTAGTTATCATTAATAAAAGTTTATTTGTAAAATTCCATTTATAAATTAATTTTGCAAGTTGAAGCATGCTAACCATTTCACACTCCTGCAACTCCTAGTAAAAAAACTAATTACTTAAACCAAGTTATTAAACTTCATTAGCCCCCATTTACAACCCAGCATCACACCACCCATTTCAAATTCCAGGAGCAAGCTGGGACGACAGCGACAGCAGCGGCGCATCCTACGCCGGCGGCGCCCACGAGAGCAGCGGCGGCGCGAGCGGCAGCGGCGGCTCCGGCTCGGCAGGACGAGGCGCCCTCCTCGACAACATCGCCGAGCTGCGCGAGAGCGCGGAACAGCTGCTCGACTGCTCGCCCCCGCGCACGCCCCAGAGGAGCCCCCAGGCGCCGCGCAGGCTCGTCAAGCCGCCGGTCAACTCGCACCTGCACAGGGCGCCCAGCATCGCGCCTGGAATGAAGGCCAAGAAGTAAGAGGGATAGGATTATGGCTTTTTTTTGGTTTGGTTCGGAGAGTCGAGGAGAAATTTTACTTTCGATTGGTGAGGTTTCGATCGCTGATTGGTTATCGGAAGGTTTTGATCTGTGGATAGGAGGCTTATCTGATATACGGTGCGACAATTTGAGATAGAAGTGAAATTGGTTACACGCGTGTGACTCTCTGTGTCGCCTGTGCGAGGAAATTTGTTGGAGGTAGAC
>JAPYZA010012121.1:0-10990 GCA_030522685.1 Eupelmus azureus | reverse complement strand
TAATTAATAAAATTGTGACTATAACTTGGTTCATATTTAACACCTAGTTACGATAAAAACAAAATTTTAATGATTCGGCCAAATTAACTAATCAGTTTTTTATTCCTAATCAATCGAATGTCAGAACTTTTAAGAATAACTTTAAAAGTGATTAATTAAGAAGTATACAAGAATTCTTTCTACAGACCTGTTTTACACCAACAACTGAATTCCGCGAAACTTCATTAAACTTTCCAATTTTTCTATCATCTCATCTCAAATCTTTATATCAACATATTAAAAAAAGAAACTTAAGCCGAACTTTTTTAAAAAACACTTAATACCGTTCATTACCCGGCGCGAAATTTTCGAGCCCTCGTCGAAAAATCATAAAACTCCCGGCTTACATTCACTTACATCTTCGCGGAGACTTTTCCCTCCTCTCGAGAACAAGTGTATATAATACAGCTCTCTGAACTGATCCCCCTTCTTCTTACACTCAAAAAAAGACCAGCGGCAGCAGCTCCTTGGAATATCACTGAAAGTTTGTCGGACCTCTTTAGCCGGGCGTCGCCTCGTAAAATCTCAAAACCCTCGCCTCCCTCCTTGTGTCATCGTCGTCGCGCGTCTTAGCGCGCCAAGTGAATTTTGTCGCAAGTTTTCGAGCTTACCACGCGGAGGCGCGTTTTGAAAAGGACGAAGAGAGGAGAGAACATCGAGTGCCCTCGTGAAGACGCTGAGGAAAGAAAGGGAGCTAATACGAAGTGAGAAAACTCTTGACTCGTCAGTTTTATGTAGAGACGGTGTGCGATCGTCACGAATCCGAAGAAGGGTCACAAGTTCGTAAGTGTAAGATGGGACTTCTAAGGAATTTTAAGTTTTTCATTATTTTATAATAATCGATTTTTGACCTTTATTTATAAAATTTTTGTATAAGCAATCCTTCGTACTTTTAACTTTTGTTATTGTATCTTTAATAAACGAAAAGTTATTAACTTATTAGTATTACTGTATATTTACCCACATCATAAAGGCGAGGCTATTCCTGTAGAAATTTTTAGATTAAAAAGGCAAACGAATCCCCAAGTTATACCATCACTGTATACAAGAAATTAAGGTTACAAAAAATCCGGACGGAATTAAGTCAGGAATTCCTGGCAGGGTCTTTATTGAGGTATTCGATATATTAAAAATTGCAAGATTATTTCATAAAAATGTTGAAATTGGGGAGTTATTTATTGGATAATTTAGCCTTAGCTATATTTTCATAGAAATATAGATATTGGTGAAGCCAAATTATGCAGTAACTTTCCATCTTCAAAATTTTTACAAAATTATTTTGTGATTTATGATATATCGAATATCTCAATAAATCCCAAGCCAGAAGTTCTACTCTTCGATTATCAATTTATATTTAAATATACAAATTTTTAAACAAAAACATAAACATCAACGAAATTAAACAAAAATCAATGCAACGATCAAATCAACAAAACCCACCCGCAACAGCGACAAACTCGCTTAAATAATTCCTACCTGTATCGTCTCAATCCTCCATTATAAAAGCACCAGCGGTCGCGCTCACATCCGCTCTTCCCCTCCAACGTTCGCGCGTTAGGTCAGCCCGGCAGCCATTTAGCCCATATTAGCACGCTTGCGATCTCTGCTGTACGTGACGCGATCGTTTATGTATAGTGCGTATACACGTTGTCTGACCGGTGAGGCTTGATGCTATACGGCGTATAGGCTAGCCAAACGACGACTACTTTATCACTCGTTATCGCGATGGTCGTGATTGTAAGATAGTTGCGGAGGTTGGTCAGGCTTCACAGAGGTGGCGCGGCTGCTGTTGCTTTTTGCGTAAGGTATCGCTGATGGGTTTTTATGGTGTTTCAAGATGTTTTAGGAGGGGAAATTATAAAAGATATTTTGTAAAGATTGATTATTCGAAGGTAGATGCGATAAAGCAAGTAGAAACGTAGCAATTTTATTAGTTTGGTCTAATTAACTAAATTTTTTTAGAGCTTAATCAACAGTCTTAATAATAATAAGGCAACTTAATTAGGCATTATTTATGAATTATTTAATTTTTTATTGGAAAAGCGTTATTATAATTTTATGAGTCTGCCGGAAATGGTTAAAAAGAGTTAAATTTTTAATGTTGGAATAATGAACAAAAAAAAATAAAGAATCAACAATAATACTGCATGATAACGCTTTTTGAGCTTTCCTTTGCGTGATTCAAAATAATTCAAAATTAAGTTTTTTAATCAGTTGATATTCTCAAATCAAACGAGAAATCAACCAAATCAAAATTAATAAAGTAATAAACAGTCACAGCACTTGACGAGTCGCAAGCTATCCAACCAAAGCAGAAAACATTCACAAACCAAAAGCTAAGCAGCTCCGAAAGAAAAGACTGCTTTCGTGCTCGCGCCGATTCTCGCTAATAAAGATTTTTACCTCCGCTCCATCGCCGCGCGTAATTAAACAGCACGCGGCGCAACTGCACCCACGGCATGGCAAAAATAAAAGAGAAAAAAAAGGAAAGAAGGAAGCAAAGCCGTGGCGGGGGGGGGGGGAGCGACTAAAACGAATAAAACGCCCGATAAAAGCAGGCACGCGAGGATAGACGGAACGAGTGCGCCGAGAGCGCGCTGTTTAACCCCCTGAGCTCGGGCTCGCGCGCGAATAAACAGCGTCCATTAATATGCTCGGCGCGCGACGCCGGCCCGTAAACTCGCCGACAAAGAAAATTGAATGAGCCGCCGAGGTGGGATATATGCTACACGTGCACTTATCACAAGCTAGCGCTCGCTTTGTCCTCTATCTCAATTACCGCACGTGCTTTCCTACTCTCCCACACACACACGTACTTATTTTCTTTCTCTCTGCGGCTGCATATACTTTGCCGGCTTTTTCTGATTCTGTGTTGGGAAGCGCGAGCGAGTGTTGATGTTTTTTGTTACAATTTTTGCTAATTATTGTTTTTGTTCGGCGCTGGTGTGAGAGTTGATTGTTTTGAATTTTGTTGTTTTTTTAGGAATGTGGGGGAAAGGATGAATCGATTTTATCTGCAGGTTTTGAAAAAGCTTTTTGATACTGATTTCGAATTGATTTTTAGAGATTATTTAAGATTTTTTTGTTAGTTACTGAAGTTTAATGCATTTCCAATACTATTGAATATTTTAAAGATATTCATTTCAAATTTTATACGCTTATCAAAACAAAAATTATTGATCGGAATAACGCTGATAGCTTTTAAATACTTTTTTCATTTATAGCTTCTTTATAGAATATGAATAAAAATATTATTATAAAAGTTTCAGTGCTTTTCCAAGCCAACTATTAAAACACTTCAGCGCCAGCGCACAACTTTAACGCAATTAGATCCAACTTTAATTACTTTTTTCGCAAAAGTAAACTAAACTTGCCCAAAAAGACGCCTAATATTTATATCCTCCAGCGCCAACAAACCTTTTGTACAAAATTTAGCTTTATAAGCTTTTGTTCAAAGTTCATCGTTGTAAGCTCCCTTGTTGCAAATCCGACTTTGCGAGCTTTTGTTTATAATTCGGCTTTGCGAGCTTCCCTTTTAAAACACGAGCCTCGCGCTGTGCGCAAACAATTTTTAAAAATTGAATGCCCATCCCGCGAAAGGAGCCCGAAGAAACAACCTCGCGGCACACAAAAATTGATTGCAAATAAAACTCCGGCCGGCACACGGCTACAGAAACTTTTATTCCTGGCAAAAATAAAAATAAAAACCGCCAGCGCAACCGTGAAAACATTGCCGGCTGTCCATCTCGCGCAAACATGCCGAGCTTTGCTTGGCGTTCAATCGAGCAGCTGAAAAAAATTTCAATCATCCCCGGGCGTGAAATTAAATTTGCCGCGCGCAAACGTAGGCGACGTTTGTTTATAATGCCGAGGACTACGCCAATTAGGCGATCAGCGCCAATTTACGAGCAGCGCGGACTCTTTATAAAGTCTTTCGCTACCTGGGCCGCTGGCTCGATTCTGACGCGGCCAGTAAATCCGGCCGGTCGAGCTGATAAATCAGGTGAAGGATTTCGGGCCGTTTGTCGCTATAAACTTAACAAATTGCTGGATTACGATCGTTCGTAATTTTTGCTCTGCAGCTCGTGAGGTGCACATATTGCGATTATTTATGGGCTGCGAACCGGCTGGAAAATCTTCTTATGGCTCCATGATTGAGTTTGCGCTGCGCGAAGCGAGGATGTTGTGCCTGCGTGCGCAGACTTGTTTTTGCCTTCTTATATGGCGCTTGGAAAGTGTTATGAGGGAGGTGATTTATTTCTGTAATTATTGAAGACAGTTGGGAATTCCGATATCAATTATGGGTTGATGTGTTTTTATTTGTTGCAAATTTTTTTATCAAATTTAAGATGTGAGTTATCTATGATTTTAAATATTGGAAAAGGACTTGAAAAAAGTTTTGAAAGTATTAACGATTCCAACATCAATAACTGTAGATTATTTTTAAAAGAATTAAAAAAGAATCTTTATAAATAACCTTTATTATTTCTTAAAATTAAGTCTATTCGAGTCTCAAAAAGAGTATAACTAAAAAAAATGTAGTAAAAATTAAATTATGGCAAATCTCTGAGGGCTATAAATTTCTGTTTCCCAGAGCTTCAAAATACACAAGCATCTTTAATCTTGTGCGGGTCACGTGTCACACACCGGAGGGAAAAAACTTTTAAAACCCAGCGTAAACTCTCCGGCCCTATTTAGACCGCAAAAATAGGAGCAAAAATAGGAGCAACTTTCAGTAGCTGAAGTTCATGGTAAATTTAGCATATACAAGGCGAAATAAAAAAGGTATTGCCGGATGAGCATAAATCAGTTGCACCGCGAAGTAAAAGTCAAATTTAGAGCGCCGTATAAAGTTGGATGAAAAAAATAAAAACAAGTCGTAAAGCTCTGAACGCTGATATTAGCCGTTTTTGAAATTTTATTGGACGATAAATTAATAATGGCGGACGAGACTTTCATACCTCGGAGTATTAAACTTGTTTCCAAAACAAATTACCGCTTGTTTTCGTCGTTTTAGATTGTTTCTCAGTTAATGTGCAATGCGTTTATTAAGTTTTATACTTAATAAATAAATGGTGGAGCAACAATTTGCAAAATATGATATATATCATTCTGCCACTTGCAAAGCTATTGCGTGCTCAATATTATATATTAATTTTGTGGCTACTGGTTTAACATAAAGCTAATATAATAACAACACTTGCAGTGAAATGGGTTGATTAAAGTTTTAATTGATTGTTTAATTTATAGCTTTTAATTAGTTAATATGGAAATACTAGAACTTAACATGCTACTATCAAAATGTTCAAATATTACCATATATAAACTGTACGAATCTGATAAAAAATATTTATTCTTCATAAAAATGTTTATCTTTTCTTATAACCTTGTACGAACAATCTCCTATTTCTAGGATTAACTCAATCTCAAAAAAGACCATCGCCATTAATCCTTCAAAAATTTAAAAAACATCGCAACCCCAAAATTTCAACCCAAGTCACCCTTAAAATATATATCCAAACCGTCCGTCTTCCGAAAAACCTTTAGTTCCTCCCTCGAAGCGCACGGCCATTCATAACCAAATCCACCGGGCTGCGTTCCGACTGCGGGAGCGCAGCTGTGAGCTCACCCTCTCGCAAGTTAAAATTCACGCACGTATACGCTTGGCGCGCGCAGACTTCACCGAAGCGCGTTTGCCTACATGTATTGCGGGGGCGAGCGGACTGCGGCCTGACTGTTGGCCTGCTCGCGCGATACTTGATTGCCTGACGTCGTTGGTTTTGTATTTGCAGTTAGGAAATCGTTGGATGGTGATCGTTATTTTAGGGTGGGGTTGATTGTTATTTATTTTTAGTGAAAGGTGGTAAAAAATTTTATTATTATACTTTATTTTTATGAAATTGAGTTCATTTAAAAGGTGATTCAATAGTAAAGACGTACTTTAAAGTTGCCGTAGAGGGTAATAATTGAAAAAATTACGATTAATTTAATGATAAATTATGCAAAATCGTCTAGACAATTTTCCTCTACTTTAAGTAATATTTTCTACTCAGTAATTTGTTTTTATTTTTAGAATCAGAGGTGGCTTTATTATGTTAATATGGGAGTAGTGCTATGATTATAAAATATTAAAAAGATAAAAATGTAAATGATTGTTTCTGAATTGATTATTATTTTCTTTACTTTTTTAGTTTACCAATTATTTTTCACTAAAGGTGTAGACAAAAATCTAATTTATTTAATTAAATTATAAAATTAATTAAAATATATTATTACGTTAAGTTGAAGACTTAATCAGGCAAGAGAGGAGAAATTTAAGTTAAGTTGTAACACGTCCAAGTGCGAATAAATTAACAATATTCATGGCACGATATGCTCAGCTCTTAACTTTTCTCTCGATCTAATCGTGTCTCGCTTCACGCTGCGCTTTCCTTAATTAAGTAGTCACATCAATGTACATGTCTGACGTTTTACGGACGATTCCTTCAAGTCGACTGTTCGCGTAAAATTTTGATAAGAAATCGATTTTAACGTCGGTTATTACTTCAATTAAAGCGCCGGCAAGCAGTTGCAAGTTAAATAACTTCAATAAAAGTCATTAAAATACAATTCTCATAATAAATTTTTTTTGAAAATTATGTTTAAAAAAAGAATTCGAGAATTGACTCGAACCTTAATACTTTATGTATAACCGATCACAATAACCGATAAAAAAAAAACAAAAATCCAAGCCATAAATAATAAAAATATACATTAATAACTCTCTGGAACGCCCGATTAACTCGTACAAAAATAAATCCAGACAATGCGTCATTAAATAAAAAAAAAAAGCTCGGAACGAGAAAAAAAAAGCCAAAGCAAAAGTCGAAAGGTAACGATGAAGGGAAAAAAAGCAGACTCTGAAAGAGAAATCGCCGGCGGCGTCGTCGGCGCGCTTGATCAGTTTCCCGCGATCTCGGATCGCCCGCATCATTAAGCTCGCTCGCGCATAATTACGGCGAGAGGAATGGCCGGCGCGCACGAAAACCGGTCACGAAGGGCGCGCGGCTCGAATCGCGTGGGCGCTTTTAATTGGTTATGTGCGTTCCTTACATTTGGCGAGCGAGTGCGCGCAGGCTGAATCTGGAGTGTGTAGGTCTTTTTTTAGTTACGTTAATAATGGTAAGAGAATTAATAATGAAAGTACGCATCACTAGTATTGATTAATCCAATACTAAATATACTAAGTATAAAGCTCAATATTCTCGCGAGTAGCTCTTGAATCTACTAATAGGATTACAGTTTGGTATTTCCTGGTTCTGTTCCATGTTCGTTTTAATCTTAAATATAAAAGTGAAACATGAAATTAAATAAAATTGTAGGATATATAAACAAATAATAAAACAATTTTTCGGATGTACTCTTAAAATTATTCTTTGAAAGTGCATGAATCGTGTTTGCTTTAGTATCACTTATTCATTTCAGAACTTTAAACTGATCCTCTTCTAAGCAGCAATGAATTGTTCAAACAAATAAACTTATAACATTTTATAATATATATCTAAGTAATATATTAGTTATTTAAATAATGATCTCCAATAAGCAAAATAGTCGAGAAAACTTTTACAACAGTGAAAAATAAAGACAAACGCGCTTCACCGGGTAGACAAAAAAACGGCGCTACTTTATTCTCGCAACCTGATCGATGTAGATCGGATTCCTCGGCCTCGTTCCGTTAAATGTAATTAATGTTCGATGAGGTAGAGAGAAAAATTCAGCTGGTATGTAGGTTTTAATCGCAAGCGCTGCAGAAGCATGAGGGGGCGAGGCGCCGAATTAATCGATGCAGGCTATCGGAAGCTAATTATGATTGAAGCCCGAAGACCTAGAGAATCTGGGGCTGCGCGAAGCTTCGCTTAAAATCACCTGACAATTGATGGCGTCGGGCGTAATTTGCCTTTATTAAATGGCTTAGTCAGTCTTAGATGTAAGTTTTGTTTGACTCTTCTTAATTATTGAATAATTGTCGATCATCATCCGATGATTTTTTTCCAAAACCTTTTAAACATCCATAATTAATTACAAATCAATTACTTTTCTTACTGACAAAAAATTCCTGCTAATGGATGCACTCCCACTGCAACCTAAAAGCAAGTCACATCTCGACTCCAGATCCTCAGCATCCGCAAAGTAGCTCTCGCAATCATTTTTTTCTCTCCGCCCTCTCCTAAAAAGTGGACGAGCCTACTCAGTCTCCGAATCAGAAAGCAGGGCTCGTTCTCGCCCCAACGAAAAAGCGAGCGCGCGTGCGGCCCAAAGGCGCTAGCCGCTCTTTCCGATCTCCCACTCTTATCCTTCCTAATTGTAAATTCCACCGGGTTTCCACATTCAGCGAGTAGCTCCGAGAAAGAAAACTCCACCTACCCCCGTCGCGAAGATCCTAATTTTCTTAAATATACAGCCCGCGCGCAGGGGAGACAGAGAGAGCTCCTCACTTCTCTGCAACCCCTTTACGCGACTCTATATATCCAGAAAGAGTAACTCCGCGGCGCTCGAGTCGCGGCAAGTGAGAGAGAGAGAGAGCCCATTTTGCGTTTAAAGCGCGAACTGCTCGGCTCGCTTCACCTCGCCAAGACAAATTCATCAAAGTCAAGTGAGTAACTACAGGTGTAGGGTATATCTGTGCGCTATTCATCTCTCTCCCCCCCCCCTCTCTCTCTCTCTTTCTCAGCCACTCTCTCGCACTCCTTCCCCGGAACTTTAATAAACTCGCGCTTGCGAGCTCTCGCGCGCGCGCGCCGAGAGACGTCCAACTTCTTCTACTTGGCGTACAGCTAGCACTCTCTCGCTCGCTCGCTCGCTCTCCGAATCGTTCGACGAACTTCCGGCGATAAATTCGCGCGCTACGACGCGCCAAAATTGAGTTTGCGAGCCACTTCACTCGAGCTGGCGGGCCTTTGCGAGCCTCCCGGCGGGTACGTATGGCTCGCTGTGTGGGTGTGTATAAACTGAGTTCGCGCTCGCGAGAGAGAGAGAGCCTAGTCTTGCTCGACACGCGCAAAAGAATTAATTTTGCTGAATAAATATTAAAAGATTGCGCTTGGAAATGAGAGGACGGATTTCGGGGTCGGTGACTTTAGTTTAAATAATTCGTTCGTTTTACTAAACTTTTATGAATGATTCATTGAGAATGAAATAATACTGTATGAAGTGCCTTATAAGAAAGATCTATTGTTTATAACTTTACCTAAGTGAATTTATTATAATAATAATTACTATGATTATACAGAGATTTTATTAAATGCTGTAGAATTTTTTTGATATCTTACAAAATAACTAATAAAATCAATTGTCTTACATTAATGTTTTTCTATTTAAAAAGTTGAATAAATTATGCATAGCCAAGATATCTATTATGAACAGAACTAAAATTGGGTTAACGGAAGGAGGAAAATACCTACAACTAAATTATGAAAAATATAAATGCTGAAACTTTAATTAAAAACAGAAACTAAAATATGAGAAAATAGAGTTTGATATTGTTGATAAAATGAAAACAAAATAGTGATTTAAAAATTCGTTGATTAGAAGAAATGTTGAGAACAAGTTTCATATAGAACAAAAAACCAGAAGGAGATTTACATGACTTTTCTTGTTCACGTCGGTCGAGAAATTTTTCGTAAAAATATAACATTTTCAAAAACAGTATAGTTTTTTATAAAGAATTTAAATTTGTTAATTTTAGAATTACTGACATTAATTCAAATATTAAAATAAGATTGATCAAATTATTCTCTAACTATTTAATTTTATAATGGTTTGCTTTTTTCGCAATAATGATCCTTAATGTAAAATTTGAACTCTCTATGCTATTTTCCTATATAGATCATACATTAAACCACCAAATAATTAGATTAATCGCATCTTGTCCTCTCAGCTTAAGTAACATCTCATCATCGCGGTATCACTATAAATTTTTATGAAAAAAGCGAAACTAATTTTTATTATTCATAAATTTTTTTTTTCAAAATACAAATTTTTATAAATTGTCAAAGAGCCATGAAATAAATTACTCTTTTTATCTAAAACTATATCAGAAAACATTTTTATTTTACAAAATATCTTCGTATATGCCTCGATATAATGTCATTATATCTCTTTGCTCTAGCTAGTAAAAAGTTTTTCTTTGCTATTTATTTGTTCAATTTTTTTTACTCAGTATCTCACTTTGATTTTCGAGTCTTTATTATTGCCAAAATGAGACGAACCAACTTTCTCTATCCGTCAAAGAGGGATTAAAAGAGATATGAGATATGAGGAGAGTGTGTGAGAGAGAGTGAGTGAGATAGAAAAAAAGGGATAGCGATATAAAGATAGTGAGGAAGAGAGAGAGAGAGAGAGAGAGAGAGAGGGAGGCAGAGAGAGATAGAGAGAGAGAGAGGAAAAGAAAAGTCAGACTAATGGCCAGAGGACGGTAGCGCAAAATTGGCCCCGTCAAACCGGGCAGCAGCGATAAATTTTCCATTATTCGTTTTATATTGTTGCTCGGCTTGAGAGATGGAAAGAGATAGGTGAAAAAGCCAATGTACTGGCCCGCTGATGGGAAATTTTCCTCCGCCGGATTGAAAAAGACGAAATAATCGTCGCCTGGTGAAGGATTTACACACACACATACACAACACGCGCACGCGCCTGGATGCACACACAACACCCTGTGTAGGTCGTAGGGAGTCCTTTTTGTCGGGCTGCTCTCTTGTTCGTCCGCGGGTTGATTTATTTTTGTGCGCCTCTGTGTATGCTCAGGGAGCCACTTGAGAGGAAAATATGGCCCCTGGCCCGCATATAATAGCAAGAAGCTTTTTCATTTAAAGGTGATTCAATTTGAAGGTTATTTCGGCAAATATACAGCTTTTTAGAGGCTGGTAAATAGCTTCCGGGTGCCTTTTAGAAATCGACTTAGTATTATATATAT
>JAPYZA010012120.1:0-11355 GCA_030522685.1 Eupelmus azureus | reverse complement strand
CGTCGTCGGGCTGCTGGCCGGGGAATAGCTTGGGCCCGAGACGATGTCCTCCGGGCCGTCGCCGAGGGTGAAGTGGACCGTCTCCGGTGGTGTGTCTTTGCCGCCGGTCTCGCTGCTCGACGAGTCGGGAGGCATCGACGACTCCTTCCAGCCTATGCCCTCCACCAGACCTGTGGACATCAAGTCGTCTACTTATATAGCACGCTGGCTCCCCGCATGAGAGCAAAGGGCTGAGGAATGGTATACCTTGAGATTTTTAACCTTCAGACCATGGCTTTTTCCAACAATACCAAAGGAGTAGTCGAATGCTTAGAGCCATTCTACATGCTGTTCTTTGCGCCGATCCAATCAACGACTTCGACTAAAAGTATAGCACGGCGCAAACAACACCATGTACAATGCCTCTTAATCTCGACATGAAATTCGAGAATTTGTACGAGGTAGTTGTATTCATTTTTTTTTATCCTTTGACATTTTTTTCTTCTAGAAGAGGAAAAATTCTTTCTTCAAATGGGAAGCACTTATTTACAAACTTGGAATTTTCGTAAGGATGTTACATTGTTGCTCATGTACATACTAATTGAATAGACGTTGTCTTTTTCTTGGTAATTGAGGCATTTTTTTTTTTTTAATAAAAATTGATCGAATCTAAGTATCATTAAATCAAATAGTGGTTTTTTCTGGATAGTGTCATTAATTCCAAGTAATAAATATATTTATCACAGTACTATTAAAAGCAATTGAAATATTGTAATCAAAGATTTTATTAAAAAAAATTAATATTGTTCTATTTTTTTTTACTTTTTTCTACTTTTGTTTATATGAATTCAATGGGCCAAGTAATAGAATTGGGGTCCCTCAATTCAAAATTTTGTAATAAAATAATATTTTTAAAATTCCTTGTTTTGCGTCTTTTATATTATTTTGAAATGAAATAACAGTAAACAAAAATTAGACTTCAAAGGCAGAGTAAAAATAAGTTTAATTCTTCAAATAGTAGGTGTAAATATTTTATCATATGTGCTTCATACATTTTATCTCGCACATATTTATATTTAGAGCTGAAAAACGGCGATAAAAAGTGGTCTTTTAAAAGTTTCAAGGTGTACCAGTTCCCTAAACAGGAAGTTTTTATCTGCTCGCTGAGCTCCGAAAGTTTTGATAAATTGAAAAAAATGTGCTATCTCAATGATAAATGCTGTGCTTTTTTTCCGAGAAATCGCGTCGAGGCAAGTAAAACGCGTTAGGTAAACTTATTGCAGGACGTTAAATAACTTTGTAATGAACGGTAAGTGTACGTACGTGGACATCGAATGAGCTTTTTTTGTAATTTAGCATGATTTTTTTTCTCATTTTAAATGCCAAGGTGCGCGGAAAAAATGCAACCATAAAACTAAACAAATAATTAGCAAAGTAAGCGAAAAAATAATGAAAATGTCGTCGTAAGAGCTGATTATATTTTAGCGTTAGAGATCGATAATTAAAATTTTCATTTGGAAATTATTCACATGTTCGGTTATTAATAAACTTGGAATATAATACCAGTTTTAAGTAATTTATCACTTTTTGAGTCATGTTTCTTAATTTATTACTTCCTGCAAATCATTTGTTGCTCTTATTGAAATAGATTCGAATTTTCAAACGCTAAACCACGCCGATATTTATAGGAAAATAGAAACATTGCAAAAAAAAGTGAGCTACACAAAAAACTAGGCAATCGTGCAGGGAGAGGAGGGGCTTACAAAAAATAAAATAATATGTATTAGTTGGGCTAGAGTAATTTTAGTTTTTCAACGCAATAAAAAAACAAACTTTTTATGCTTATAAAACATGTTACTTGGGGAATGGAATTGAAAAGCTTTTCCATGTATAAGCATGCACTTTGTATCGTAGATACATAATTACAATATATACACGAATCACAAGTATAACTTTCTGATTAAAAGTGAAAAGATAACCATTGCTGTTCGAATAAATAAAAGTGGCATCATTAGCTTAATATTCACTTAAATGGGAATGAACATAAAATTAAACAAACTCAAAAGCGTTATTAAAAAGCCACGTCGATAAATTGCCACGAAGTAGGTAATGTTATGTACAAAATCAACTTTTCCTCTCGGTTCATGTAAGTTTTTTAAATTAATTTATTAACTATGAACTGTCGGCTAGGTATATATGTACATACATAATTAATAAAACATAGCATACATATTGAATAAAGAATAATAATAAGGTATATGTACGCTGAAAATTTGTTGTACAATAATCTGTAATGCAATTACAGTTTACAATTGTATAATATACAAAATATTGTAATATCATAAACGTCGCGCCTCGCTAATTAAATAGCGTTTGTAAAGATTCGTCCCAAAAAATTTGTTTCTATCACAATCTACAGTCTAAAGCTTACTAAAGATCCGCTTCTCTTCCGTTGTCCTATGTACATCTATAGCGTCTCTCAATTTCTTTTTTTTTTCTCTTTTTATGTAACTTGTACAAAAGTCTATGCTTATATATACATGTAGAAAAATGAGTCTGTAATTGATTCTGACATTTTTTTAACTACACTGAAAGTTTAAACTGGCCCGGACTATTTTGATTTTGCAGCGTATATAAATGCAAAAGTGCCGTTAATAATATATAAGTACGATCGTTTATCAATGCACTTCTGTTAAGAAATATTTTCAATTACGTCCATTATTCTGAGTATTTCCGAATTATTTAGCCGATTAAGAAGTTTCAATAAAGTGATAATCATCAGAAATAGTATTTTTGAGAAAAAACTTTGAAACAAGTGTTATTAGCCACTCTGGTACAATAAAATTAATGGTCGCTTAAGTTATTAAGATTGCAAACTTAAAAGTACGTTTTTTCTGTATGCAAGTACTTCAGATTTACAAAGCCTTTTAGTTTTATGAGCTTTGCTATAAAAACTAAAGAGCTTTAAAAAACTGAGAGTGAAGTGTGTATCAAAGCTATGCTTCGACAAGGTAATCTCATGTTAAATATAGTAGGAAATGCAGAAGATTAAGGCACACTTTTTTAAGACTTCTATTTTGCAGAAGAACTCCACTTCATTTTGCTACTGACTTTTGTACTACTTGTACTATATTTAACTTATTTGTGACTTAAAAGAAATTTGTAGTTACATAAATTTAATGTTTGTGGAATCATGAACGTCAGTTATTTCTATTTCTATTATAACTGAACGCGTATATTTGTAAATTAATAAGTAAATCGCGCATATATTATTTTTGCTGTAAAGTTGTATCCTCTCCACTACTATTAAATATGATGATAGTATAGCGACATACTTGTTTTTATAGACAAAAAAAAATATAAATAGAATAATTTATATGTACACTTAATTTAATTTATAATAAATTAATTTGATTTTATATAAATTCTTAAAAAATAATTTTTTTTTTAAAGAAACAGTATCTAGGTAATAGTAATGGATGTCTCGTTTGAACGAGTACAATCACAAGAAAATCACTTAACAGTATTCTATTATTTTTTGGTAAAACAAAAAGTTAAAACTTTTTTTCTTAATAAGATAAAAATTGTCGTTGTGCGATGGACCAAACACCCAATACAGTGCAAGAAAAAGCAGTGGCTTCATCAGAGGAAAGGTGGAGAGGAGGTATACAAAGTAAGTCGAACAAAAATCAGTCAATTGGAGTGGTCATGGTTGTCCAATTCCTGCTTACCTGCAGCACCTGAGATTGATGGTGTATACAAAGAGCTCACATCATCATCCAAATCATCTTGGCTACTAAGACGTCCTGCAACACATAAATAAATTTTTGTTATAGTACTACTGTTGAGAGATCTGAATTTTGAAAACTTTATCATTTAGTAGTATCATTTACATACCTCTAAATCCAAGACTTCTACCATTTGGCGCTCCTCTATACAGAATATTTTCCAAATAAGTTAGCCCATTATTATTTATAATATTAAAGCCGCAAAGAAGCTCAATTTGCTTCCAGCGATGTACGCGTTCTTGCAACTCCGCTGTTACTTCATTTAATGCTGTTCTGGCTTCTACAATACTTTTATCAACTTCATCAATTGACTTTCCATGAGTTGAAACAAAGGCACCAACTAAGCTAGACCTCTTCTTTTTTAATTTTTCACACTGCAAGAATAAAAATTATAAGTAAACTAATTTTTGCTAGACCAAAGTAAAGAATGTAGATTATTTATACTTACAGCTTCTCGCGCACTTTGAAGCTGCTTTTCGGCACTTATTTTCTTTTTCATGTAAGCTTTATTTTCAATTTCATGGGTTAACTGTAGCCAATGCTGAAGACCAACAGGAGGAGCCCAGCATCGATCTTCCAGTTCTCCTTCTGCCCTTTGCAATTCCAATTTCAACATCTTTAAAACAAACAAAAAATTAACTAGTAAAACAAGCTCTTTAGCTTTCAGTAATCATAGCATAAGTGCGTGACTCACTTCAATTTCTGCCTTTAATTGAGAAACTTCAAGGTCAGAGGATGATGCATGTAAGCCCATGCTTTCATCTTTCAAACGTTTCTCTAAATTTTGTTTCTCAGTAGTGGCACTCTCTTGCTCCAATTTCACAATTTCAAATTCTTTTTGCAAACTTTTTAATTCAAGCTCGGCTTTGTGAAGACTTTCCATGTCTTTCATCATTCTATGAAGATCTTTTTGTGATCTTTTCTTTTGCTGATAAACATACCAACATACAATGATAGCTCCAAAAAGTAGCGTCGTTAATATTAAATCTTTTAAGCTATGTCCAGTATCTAAATATGTAATTGAAAAAATGGATATTAGTAAATTGTATGAAGTTGTCTAAAAAGAATTTAATAAAATTAATTAACCTTTTGGAGGCCCAAAAAGGACAACATCCATTGCTTTTAAGGCAATTTTTTGTTTGTGTATTGGATCTTTGATACCCAGCACATTACTGAGATAATGCATGTTATTCACAGCCAGCCTAGAATATTTAATGAATATTTATCATTATTCAATTGCTATGCAAAACTTATCTGTAGATGTAAGTGTGTATACCTAGGAAGTGTTGCTCCTGTTACTCTGTGTTGAATGAAAGTAGGAACATATTGAGGAAGCTCAACATTACTGGTTAGCCATTCTGATGTTTGCTCTATGGTCCAATTGTGAACCTACAAAAATTATAAGACTTGATTAATATTAGAAAATTTTATTAGAGTAATATAATATATGATAAAGTATTGTACCTCTGATCTAAGCCAAGCCTCCCATAACTCTCTAACGCTAATATGCATGTCATCGTTGTGATGAAAAGCTCTTTGCCTTCTTTCATATCCAGCTTCATATTGTAGTTCCTCCCGAAGAAACTACAAAAAATGCACACAACATAAAAATCACATATTCACAAGGTCTTTTATACGAATAAACCATTGACTCTCACATCATCAGATTCAGACAGATCAATATTTCCATTGGCATCGTCATCCAACTGGCTGTGAAGCGACTTGATAGCCTCCAAACCCAGCCTATCGTTGGAAGCCATGGTAATACACGCTAGATCATCGTTGCAGGACTCAATCCCTAAAGGATTTAGAAGCTCGATTAATGACATTAGCTTAATGCTGTAAAACAGATGTCAGTGCTGGAAATGCTACTTGTACACAGTTAACTCAATTGAAGCGCACTCAAAAGCTTAATTCATTTGAGTATAAGAAAGTAAATTATAGATATAATTCTAGGTAAGTAGTGAGAGTGGTAAAAAAAAAGTGTCAGTTTGAGCATCAAGTAAAAAGTAAAAAAGTAAAAGTTTAAGTGGGGCATAAAAACTCACTCTCCCTGGCGGCTCCTTCGTGAGCGACAGCCTTGGCCAGTCCATCGGTGAGGCTGGCCGAGAAGGAGGCAACCTTGGTAGCCGAGGCGGGGGTGGCGGTGTGATGAGCGCTCCCCGAGGAGCTGGAAGGAAAGCCGCCGGGCGGTCCGGAGTCGAGCGCGCCGCCCCCGGCCAGGCTGCCCCGGCCACAGCAGAGCAGCTGAAGGACGAGCTGGAGCAGCGCGACCGTCAGGTCGGCATTCGGCCGCATATTTTAGGTTAGGCTGCTGCTGCTGCTGCTGGTTGCTGAGCTGCTCTCCTCAGCTTGCACTCGCGTCGTCCTCCTCCCCGCGGAGCAGCCCCTCGGCGACGACGTCGACGACGGCGACTCTGCAACTTTGCGCCCAAGTCGGCAATGTGAGAGAGAGAGAAAGAGAGAGTGAGACGACAGGAAGGGACTACTGTCAATCCACTATCGCGGTCTTTGGCCCTTGAAGCAGCAGTAGTAACAGATATCGCGGCCGCGCATTTAGCCAATGAGCGAGAGAGAGAGAGCGAACGCTCTCCTCCCGGGGAAGGGATAGCCGTCGCGCGAGTAGCGCGCGCGAAAAAGCGAGAAAGAGACACGCGCACTTGCTAGTCTTGGAAAATTTCGCGGACACAAACACACGGTACGGTTCTAATAATAAAAGCCCGTCGTGTGTCGGATATGCAAAGAGTGTGTGGAGCAAGGCGCGCGAGATCTCCACGTAAAAAGAGAGAGAGAGAGAGAGAAAGAGCAAACTTAATAACTACGGATGTATTATGTATATAAGAGTAGAGAGCGAGAGAGAGAAAGGATGTACAGAGGGAGAGAGCTATTAATCAAGAGCAAGGAATATCAAATAGCATGGGAGACGAATATAAAATATCTGCGTGCGCGTGTGTATATACATATAGGTACAATAGAAGAGAAGGCGCGTGAGAGCGAAAGACGCACACAGAGAGAGAGCGACACAAGACCTCGCTCGCTCGCTCTTGCAAAGGCGGGGGGAGGGGAGGTTAAAATAAATGTGCAGGCACCCTCACCTCTAACGACGTCTGCCCGTCAAGGTTAAGCGCGCTCGCGAGCCGACTAGAGAGCTGTCGCTCTCTCTCTCTCTCTCTCTCCCGCTGTACACCTACACGTAGGTACGTACACGCGCGCAGCCGCTTGCGTTTGATATGCTCTACATATGCGTGTGTGGCGCGCGCAAACGCTAATAAAATCGCGCGCGCGGGCCCGCGACGACAGAACTCGTCGTCGTCGACGATCTCCGCGCTCCGCCCGCCCAAAGCGCACACACACACTCTCGAGTCACGACGACACACACTCACGCGCAGTCGGGCTGCTGCATGCCCAAAGAGCTGACGACAATGTCGCTGCCGCTATAGTGCCGCCGAACTCTTTCGGACTCTGCGCGCTCAGCTTCAGATTATGTGTGTAGGTAGCAAGCAGTAGGTATGTCTGTGTATGTGTCACGGATAGAGAGCTACCACGTGCCGATTACTCGTCGGCTGCTACTGAGATGCTGTTACGCGCCCTACGCCCTTCCGAGCCCTCATATGTTATGTGCACGCACACATCACACACATTCCGAAGATTGCGTCAGTGACAGTTTCTCGCTCTATCTTTCTCTCGCGAATCTCGATCAGCGCTGCTGCTGCTGCGGGTACTTTGAACTAGCGAGAGGAGGGAGAGCGAGCGATATACGTCGCACATACGCAGAAGAAAAAAATTTTGCGCGCCTCCCCGACTTATCTATGTATACACATACAGTAGGTATTACGTCGCTTTGCGCGTAGTCGCGTGCGCTCTAATCATCGCTGAGACTGGCACAGTGCAGGCACTCTTGGCGCGCGGGCGCAAGGACCGAGAAGTGGGGGCAAAGTGTCGCCGCCGCGGCGGCGCGAGAGACCGAGCACCGAGCCCCGCACGGAAAATCAGATGTTTGCTTTCTGCTCTCTCGCGCTCGCTCTTGTATATTGCAGGGATCCACACTCGCGCCGCGATGGCCAAGGCCAGCGCCGTTACAATCGCTGAACTTCACGCTTTTGTCACAGAGTACAAAAGGTCTTTCACGAGTTATTAGGTGTGCCGCCGCCGACAACGACACTACGCGCCCACACGCCGCCGCTGTTATACTGCAGCACGCGGAATTATTTTCATTTGGTTTCCATTTCTTGGGAAAATTGCGCGCTTCGAGCGAGCCGCGCGGAAAACGGCTTCCTGTGGGGCTTGCTTTTCGCGTGCGAGAACGACAGGGTAATCATCATTACTTTAAATTATTTCGGTCTTTTTTTATACGGCTGATTGTTGTGGCTTTTAATTTTGGAATGCGGCTAATTCGACTCTGTATGGTGAGTATTTTAAAAATTCAAAATAAATGGAGAACCGACGATTGCAGACGAGAGGATAAGCATGACGCTTATATACTTCAATTTGTGAATAAAGATTTCAAACCTGCAAGTTCAAACAAACATTGCACACTCTTATTTTTACTGCTAAAATATTTTCGTCTTTGTTTCTCGTCACCTCCGATTTTTCTGTTTTTCTTTTTCTCTCACAATATGTATACGCCAATTGATTGACAGATGAGCCGCGCGAACTTTGAATAGCAAAACACTCCTCCAGTTTAGATCCATAAAACATGTTAAATCATGCTCTACAAAATTGTTTAAGTATTATATTTTTTTTAATTTAAATAGAAATTAACTAACGAAGTTTAATTACGAAATTCACAATGTATTATCCACCAGTAAGTCTTACTTCAACGGAAGAAAGTAAGTGATCTAAAATGCAGGCATCTTGAGACACAATTATATCTTTCAAATTTTTTCCCAATTTTTACCTAAATTAATAAATTTAAAAAAATAAACTTATTTTAATGATACCTTACTGTACGCACAAATAATAATTACTTTTATTATTATTAGCAATCCCCTTCATAAAATATTGCAGTTCAAAACCTTTTGTCACTGGTTGATCACCAATCAGTCAGCTGCCCGCTTGACGGGTATTTTGTATGGTGTTAAATGGTGTAAATCTCGTGAAATCTTTGGTATGTTTCCAAAAATGTTTGAGGAAGAATGAGGGACAATGTTTGATTTTAGTCCTTTGCCGTTAGCAAGCATCTTCTAGAACTCTAGCAGCATCACTCCGAATGAGCTTATAAGGAAAAAACTCTGCCTAAAGGAGGAATCTCGCCCTAATAATTATCCATATTTGATGACACTGCCACTCTAAAGTTTGTAAAATTTGTTTTTGATACTCAGTGCGCAAAGCTCGATTTCGTGCACGCTCGAGCAACAAAGCGTATGCTAAATCTCGCTTTGTGCATGTTCACCCTCGCTTCGCTCGGGCGCAAACGTCCACACGAGCCTGAAATCACTTTCTCGCACTAGTATCGAAATGTACTATTTTGATACTCCGTGCGCAAAGCTCGATTTCGCGCACGCTCGAACAACAAAGCGTATGCTAAATCTCGCTTTTTACACGTCGTATCAAAAAGTACGGTTCGATACATGAGCGAGAAAGTGATTTTGATTTCAACCTCGTGTGGCCTTTTCACCCTCGCTTCGCTCGGGCGCAAACGTCCACACGGGGCTGAAATCACTTTCTCGCACTAGTATCGAAATGTACTAATCTCGCACTAGTATTGAAATGTACTATTTGATGCTCGGTGCGCATAAGTGAATTTCGCGCACGCTCGAACAAAAAAGCATCGTGTGCTAAATCTCGCTTTGTACACGTTGAATCTAAAAATGCGATTCGATTCATTAGCAAGAAAGTGATTTTAATTTCGCCTGGTCTTTTTACCCTCTGGTATAAAAATCCATGCCAAGCTAAAATCATTTTCGCGCACTATAGTATCGAAATGTACTGTTTTACTTCGAAATACGTTTTATATTATTTTTATCTTAGTTTTATATTAAATAAATAACTTTTAGTAGTCACCACGCGTGACTACAAGTATTAATTATATACAAATAAAAATATTGTAAGTGAAATAAATAACGCGTGCTTAAATAAAAAAAATATAATTCTCGCACAGTTTCTGAGTGCGGAAATATAGCACTTCACGTAAACATAACAGAGCTCAAGCCAAGCATATCGTAGTTTTTGTTCCTAGTACGAGAATTAATTCATTACGGTACTATCTAGTATAAGATACTGGACGTTTGCGCCCGAGTGAAGGGTGAAAATGCTACGCAAGGTTTAAAATCACTTTCTCGCATCATGTATCAAACCATAATTTTTGATACGTCGTAAGAAAGCAAGATTTAGCTTACGCTGCAGTAAATGATTTTTGTTACGCACGTATACTTATAGGGACGAGAGAAACGAGGGTGAACAGGTCATACATAATAGGCTGAAATCACTTTCTATCCTGAATATCGAACACAATTTTTCCGTGCGATGTGCGTGAAACTCGTTTTAACACACTCATTTTTTTACTTTTGATTTTGGATTTTGGTTAGATATTTAAATATATTTCGTTTGTTTAAGCTGTTAAAAATATTCTATCCGTGTTTACGTGTGACCTTATATGTCAGTTAATAATTACTTTATTCTGAACCAACTAATCGAGTTATCTTTATAAAATTAAAAATAAAATCATTATAATTACACTGTACTAAATGCTTGAAAATTATACCTAATCTTGATGACCGCTTTCCGAAGCTGTTATTCGAGGTTGTAGAGCTGCCGTAAACGCAGTCAACTACATTTAACTACAGTGGTGATTCGGTCATATGAAACTGGCTCTGGAAACATATATATATATATATATTCGATACGAGCAGATTGCAGATAGCCAAATTTGATTTCACAGGCATAGTTGTATGAACGCTGGGAACATGAAATCATTGGAAATCAACACCACGGTAAGGCCCATTTTACGTTTAATACACAGGGCATATCCTATGCCGTGAAAGTTTTATAATGAATTTTCAATTATTGTCGACATTCTGATCCTACACTTTTCCAAACATAAATTAACAAAATGATATTTTATTTATTACTTTAAAAGGAGTTTCACTATTGTTGAACGTAGATGTTATGACGATATTGGCAATATATAACTTCGAAAACCGTTTTAGTAATATGTCAATGAAAATTACTGTCTGCTACAGTGAGAAAAAATATGATAATTATGCCTGCTTCGTCAAAATTGACAGTTTTACCTATTAATAACATTGACAATAAACCCACAATTAAAGTTAATATTTTAAAATTTTGAATTGATGCTATAATCTTACATCTCCGGCGGCGTAGCGATCTAGCGATGATATGATGTAATTTCGAATAAAACAAATAGGTAGCTTTGAAATTGTATTAGTTTAAAATTAAGTAAAGAAAATAAACCGTTAAACCGTAAAATTTAGCGTGTAGACGTTCGGATAGTATTCATTTTAGGAATTACTATCACGGTGTACTTCGGGCTAACACTAAAAAAAAACAAATTTTTTCATAAATTTTTTTTTTTTTTGACTGTCATGGCTTGGATAGCTGCTGACAACGGCTTTCCGCCACAGCTCCT
>JAPYZA010012104.1:0-10570 GCA_030522685.1 Eupelmus azureus | reverse complement strand
GTTTATAATCTAAAAAAGAGAAAAATACTAAATTGAAGAATCAATGTATACTTGATTGTTCTTAGTTCTAGTGTTAATTTGAATAATATGAATTTATTGAGATAAGATTAGTCCTGGGTATGATCGGTCATGAGCATAAGACAGAAATAGAGAGTGCATAATCTAACCTTATTCATCAAAATCAAATTAAAATTCCTGCACTTAAAACTACGTTTAAAGATGAAGAAAATAGAAAAATATTTAATGTATTTTTTTAATGTATTATATTATAAAATAGGCAGGATGATATTTCTTGACGATCCCTAAGTATTTTATAACTACAAAGGTTAAAGGTAACAAAAACGGTTACAAAAATATCGGATTCGCCCATTAACGAATTAACATGCTTATGTTCGAAACTGCAAATAGAAAAAATATTGCATGAATATATGGTATATACATATAATATATAACATTTGTAATATTTTTAATAACTATATTAATTTATTTTTAAAATTTAATTTCAAAAAAATTTTCAGTAGTTAAAAAGGTATAAAACTTACTAATTTTTTTTTATTAAATTTTATGATCTAAAATTATTTAAATTTAAAACAATTATGTCTATCATATTTTTCGAATAGTTTGCTTAATAGATATTTATAATCTTAATAAATATGTATTAACCCAAGTAGAAGTAAAAAAGTACATAAATAAACACAATAAACAAGATGGGGACTGAGAAGTCCGCATTTCTATTATTCTGCGTGCGCGAAGAATATAAATTTGCGCTATGCGCGAATTTCGCGCCCGCCGTGTGCGAAGTAAATGCTTTGCGCACGCCATGCGAAAAACAGCTACTTCGCGAATGCAAAACAAGCACGTGAAGGCGAGTTTCGCGCACTCTGTTAAAAAAATAGTACATTTCGATCGTAGTGCAAGAAAGTGATTTTAGCCCCGCGGGGCATTTGCGCCCGAGCGAAGCGAGGGTGAAAAGTTCATGCGAGGTTGAAATCACTTCCTCGCTCATGTATCGAACCGTATTTTCTTATACGACGTGCACAAAGCGAGATTTAGCATACGCTTTTTTGTTCGAGCGTGCGCAAAACTCGTTTTCCCGCCCGCTCGGACAAAATGCGTGGCGCTAAAACGAGCTTTACGCACATCGTGCGGAAAAATTGTGTTCAATACTCGAGAGAGAAAGTAATTTCAAACTCGTGTGATCTTTTCAAAAGTCTAGACGTGGTTAAAATCACTTTCTCGCACTTGTATAGAAAATAACTTTATTCGCATTAGAATCGGAAATAGCTATAAAAAACATGGTAATAACAAAGAACCGGAATTAATGTTGAATTTCTCGAAATTTTTCTTGTATATTAAAGTCGATAATTTATGCTAAACTTTTGCATAAATATTTGTATCATCTACAATATAAAATATTTTAAATAAATCTCAATGTTTGGCATTTTGTTCGAACCGCATTAAGGAGGTACGATTGGTAATAAGATAGAATTTATTGAACTAAACCATTTAATTTTAAAATTAATATTTATTTTAAAAAGGGGTCCTACACCATAAATTGGCGGTTTTGAAATAAAAATTGCATTTTTCAACAACTTGTCTATCATTGAAGATCAATGACTAATTTTTCCTTCAAATAATCATCCACGAATGATAGATTCCATTTTAATTTAATAAAATTTGATGAACCGTAAATTAAGGTAAACCGAACAGCATGGGGCAAAGCGAGCAGCACATGATTATTTATTTATAAACTTTCTATTATTATTATAACGTTTTTACGCGCTGCTCAGTTTACCCCATGGTGTTCGCTTTACCCCAGTTTACGGTATAACAATACAGAGTTTACAAACAAATATCAGATGCTGCTCGGTTTGTCCCAGTTTATGGAAGCTTGAAATTTGTATTAAATTAGGAAAAAATGTAAACAAAAAACACGGTTTTCGGAAAGTAGATATTTTCAATAAAATTCGGTTTATTTTAAAAACTTATTTAATTATTACATGAACAATACGATTCTTAAATAATTGCTATAAACTAAATAAATTTAAAATTTGTATTCTTATTTTTATCTTATATACCATTGAACAACTGTAACAAGAATGAACGTTTTAATTCTCGTATGTATATATAACAAATATAATTTTGGAAATTTACCATGTAGAGATTTAAGTAAAGGTATTTTTCTCATATAATAAAAATTGCGAAGTATAATTATAATACAATTAATTTTAAAATGTATAAATAATATATATTTTACGTAAAACATCTTAAAATAAATAAGTGAATACAACACTAACATATATTTTAATCTATGTGTACCTTTTTACATAAAAAGATTCTGTCCCTGACTTAAAACTTTATTAGTTATAACTTTTATTAATTATTATCTTAAGTAGTAGAAATGTAGATGATAATACTTTTATGTATGCTCTTCATCTGATGAATATATTGCATTAGTTGAAGTCTGATTTAGCCAGGGTAGTAATGATTGATCTGAAAGAGAGCCATCACTGATTGTTTCCTGCAAATCTTGTTGACTATTGGATAAAAGATTATCTCTTAATACCAAGGAGCGCATTTGTTCTAAAACTTGATGTAATGAATCTGATCGTTGATGATCCATTAACCTGGTGGCACTTGAAGGTGTGGCATCTCCACTTGTCGTTCCTCCAGCTGGTGTTTGAGGTGTATTACTTGGGGGTATTGGTGTATTAGTTCCATTTCCTGATGAACATAAAAATAAAAAGAAATTGCATTTAATATCTGTCCATTGACAAAGATGAAGTATAATAAAATGTATCCATCTACATTATATATTATATAATTCACTCTCACATATGCCATTTCCAAAAAGTGATTAATTCTTCTTAATTGATTTGATCAGACATAATAAAAATTTAAGATGGCTCCAGCATAACATGTATTGTTGTATGAAATAAAATGCGATATATTTTAAGTAGTGAAATATAAAAATAATATAAATAAAAATTTTTTAACACAAAACCAATTTTTGAGTAGCAATAACAGTAAAACGTCACCTTACTTATAATAATCCTGTGATTTATAAATTGGTTTAGTAAATAAATATTAATTTGAGTGAGTATTTAAAATTGGTAGTTATCAAATGTGTTATAAAAAAAAATCAATTTTGAAAAAAATCTTTTATTGAAAAAATTATACAAAAAATATGCCCAAAAACTATTCTTAAGCTTCTTTATTCTTGCCTTACAGTCCTTAATAACACAGTTTCAGTTAAAGGAATTCTTTTCTTGGCTGTCATAAGAAAAAGTTGCTAAAATAATTACTACTAATAATTTCAACAAAAACCTGGAAATACTAAACCGCCTAAATTTCAAAATAAATGCGTCTTTGCTGTACGGTTTAACACATTTTATAGATTTCTAAAAAACTCATTATTTCTAGCATGATTTTATGAGTTGAGCGCCCTAGATATTACTAATACAAAGCCAACGAACCCTTTAGATTCATTACATAGTTAATAATTTTAACAAAAACTTGGAAATACAGTAAAGATCACATGTCGTACCGCTCCGACATCCCGCTAATAAATATACTTATCAAATATTGTATTCTACTAGTATAGAAGGTTTAATAACTTACACTAAAATCTAGAGAATGTCATTAAATAAAAATATAGAGATTTTGAGACATGAAAATATTTTTAACAGTCTGTTAATATTTTTGAAGCAGAATTTTAAAATACACACTGCTTCACTTAAATATTATGTTGCATTTTAATTGTAATGTCGTGTTTTAATTTTAATATCGCATTGATTGTAATGCTGAATGATTTCATACTTTATAGTTTCGTGTTTTTTATAATGAATATGTTCTTCTGATAATACTTAATTGATTTTCAGTACTAAACTATTTATAATAATTGATATTTAAAATTTGTTATCCAACTAATATAGTCAGTTTAAACATAACAACTTTACCTAACACACTAACACTTGTTTAACTCATGCATATACAGTATTACAATTACATTAATACTAAATTTAATTTTACAAAAAGGCATTCTAATCTAATTTCTAATTTTTATAAGAATTTCATTACAACTGTTGTTTAAGGACTGAATATATTGTGAATTACTTTTCTCACTAAAAACACACTCTACCCATATTATCACTAGCAGGGCTTGCAGATCTTTCAGCTCCTCGTATTTCTCTGACAATATATTGTTGCTGTTCTTCTTGCTCTCGAACTGGTGCATTATTTAGTCTTAAACCTGCTACTCCTTTTTTTGGTGCATTATAAAGGTCCCGCTTAATTCGCCTTTTTCTGGAATGGTCATTACGCCTTGTTTGTAACATTGAACTAAAATCAGCTACATACAAGAAACCAGCTATAAGAAGTTCACACGATCTTTTTCCTTGTTTATATGCAGTTTCCAATTCTAAACTTGTTCGCTGATCATACTGCCACCAACCTAAAAGAGAAAAAATGATATTGATTAAAATTATTTGAAATTTTATTTGTTTGAAAATATAAAATAAAATAAGAAAATATTTCATTTACAATATTTTTACGATAAAACCAAATATACTTCAAAAAATAAAGATATGAACGAGAAATTTTAAATGAATTTCTCCAGATAAACTCTACTTTAAAAGTATATTTGTAAATCATGAAGATATATTATTATACAATATTCTGGTATATATATTATTACAATATTCTGGTAGTCAGAACACTTTCCATGACTAATAAAAGTCCATGGTTCCACTTAATTTTTTCTTCTGCAAACTATAAAAAAATTTATAAAAACACTTTCCTAAAAAATCTGTAATAAAAATTTTACTGGCCATTTTCTGACTTTCTATCCTAATTATTGTTCAGTGAACCAAATATATAGGAAAAACTTAGATGAAGCCGTGGACCTTCACCAGCCATGGAAATCCTTCTGGTTCCTAGACTATAAATTACAAATAAAAATAAATAAGAAATTATGTTTTTACCATTTCTTCCTTCATAAAACCATTGATACTCTTCATGGGAAGAATCAGTATCTTCAGCTGATACATCCTTTTGTTGAGTTTGATCTAATTCAACCAATTGAGGTCGTTCTAAAAAATCTGCTGGAATTTCCTGTCGGCACATTGGACAACGTTTACTTTGATTTGCAACTCCCTTAACACACAAGTAACAAAACACGTGGTTACATGGAAGACGAGCAGGGTGGATACAAATTTGTAAACATACAGCACATTCTGGAATGCCAGAAGTTGCTCCTAGAATTGAAAAATAAGCAACAGATAAAAAATTAAATTTTATTCATGAGTGTGTAATTTTATTCAGATAATTATCAATATTTTGATAATTACATTTATAAATATAATTAAATTTTCTATAAATAAAATTCTATACATAAACCATAATAGAAACGAGTGATAAGAATGTGCATACAAAATTAATTCAACAAACAGTGAAAACAATATTTTGTATAAGTAATGTAATTTAATAAAAATACTCACCAGCAGAGCTATCTAAACATTTATCATTTTCTTGAGAGTTTGTGTTGCAGCTTTTAACTGGCTTGCAAGAATTACTTTGTGCTTGGGCCATTATGGTTTGTCTTTCACAATCCACATAAACGATTACTTAACAATTATTACCTTCTTAATGGTTCCGTCAACATTTGTAAAAAAAAAACAATAAACAAAAATTTGTTTTTATCACATTTAGCTTACACAGGTTGAATTTCCCCAAATGTTTATATCTTCTTTTAGTACCTTTTTGTAATACTGTTTTGTATTGTAAAATCGCGATTAACACACACGCTACACTTACAAGGCTTTTCTCGCGAATTGTCTCAAGCTATACATTTTGTTTGTCAGCTGAGCGACTCAAACAAACAAATAACTTTCTCCCTTATAGTTGCGAGTTTGCGACCATAGAGCTGAGTAAAGATTCATGACCAGACACGCAAAGCGTTTCTTCACAATAGAAATGAGACGTACACCGTTCGATCTCAAAAGAGAGTTCAGTAATAATACTGGTGGATCAAAGTAGAAAAGTAGAAATCTTTTTTTCACTATAGGTGATACAGTACTTTATGTCTCACATTATTTTTGTTTATTATGCAGTCAGTTTGTTGTGGAACATCAGACTCGTTCTAATGTTTTTTTTTAGAGCATAAACAGATGTGTTCGAATAGAACTGTTTTCGTTACCCGATTACTAAAATATACACTCACGCAGTAATCGTACCAGGCGTTTCATTCCATTTCGTGCCATTTCTATTTCAATTCCAATTCTTATTGATATTATTAATTTCAAAAATAAAATTTTTCATTTTGAATGAGCAAAGAAAATACGCCACGATGAAAAATTGAGCTGAAGTCAATCATTACTTTACACGTCCAAGGTAAAAAACCTAATCGTGAAATTCATATAAAATCAATAAGAATTTAAAATAGAATAGAAATGAAATGGAATATCGAATGGAACGTTGTATTGAAGCGTTTATTGTAGTGACCGCCAGTCCGACTTCCGACGCGGCACACAGTGATACATTACACAAGCATTACACTGTGTTGTCATTGAACTATCTATATATAGATTCTGAACAATTTTTTTATCAGCTGAGCAGAATATATATGCTATCGTAAGTTTAAATGTTGACACCGTCATCAATTGGTGATCCGGCTTACTTGAATTCATTGTTCAAATTGGAGCAACGTGAAATAATATATAAAATTCGATCTTACAATAGATTTCGTATTGAAGGTCTTATATTTTGAAAGAGGTATTTGAAATAGTGTTTATAAACTATTGTTAATGTTAAAATGTTATTTTTGCAGGTATCCATGCTACTTGAATTAAGTAAAAATCAAGTCATATGGCACCTAAACAAAGACAACGTAACTCTGTTAATTCAAAAAAAGAAGTTGGCCTAAGTTACAATGATAGTTTGCAAGATAAGGCCAGTTATTCCAAGAGAAAAGTAAAAGAAGTAAAAAGAAATGATGCAAAAAAACAATTTAGGTATGTATAAAAAAACTGCTTTATTTTATTTTAATTTAGTACAATTAAATTACACATGTTTTTTGCTTTATTATAATTATTATTTGGATAGATTGTATGTATCATTGTTGATAAAATAGAAAGAGAAAAAAGTGTATTGAATTGAATATTTTATTTGATAAATAAATTAATAAATTATATGTCATATAGATTTCAAGAAAAATTTGAAAATGCCTGTTCATCGTGCAAGTCTGGCCCTACCTATCCTAGTGAACTTACTGCCTTCACGTTTTTATTTAAAGTTAGATTATGCTCAGTTATGTGGAATCACATAACGGATTGTGATGAAACTTATAACTTTTGGGAACCAGTAAGTAATCCTTTGAATTACAAGTATTAATATGATCAATTAAAAGCATTATTTATTACATAATAAATAATATTAATAATATTTATATCATTTGTAGGGTCATTTTCTTCTTTATAGAAATGGTCAACAAACTTGGGAATATAGCCCACAATATGCATTACGATCGTATACGTACTTACTGATACATATGGTACCTGCTAAACTCTACAGTTATGTTTTAGAACCAAATCCTCTTCATGTTTTTTACTTTATAAGAATTTTACTGGCATTGGGTTCTGCTCTTTCAGAAGTTTACTTTTATAAGTTAGTGAAATAATTTTATTTTATTTTTCAATTATTGGAATTTATAGATCATAAAATAACTATACATTTTTAATAACTATTAATTTAATAATAAAATTTTCAGAAATGTTTGTCGTGAATTTGGTGTACACATAGCAAGGCTAACATTTACCTTTCTTGTAGTTAGCTCAGGAATGTTTATTTCTAGTACTGCATTTTTACCATCATCTTTCTCAATGTAAATATTCTTTAATTTATAAAAATTAGTAATTTCTTGAACAAATGATTTATACATAATAATTATTTTCTCTTTAGGTATTTAAGTACCGTTGGAATAGCTGCCTGGTATGGACGTAAATATGAATTTGCTATTTTTGCCACAGCTATTTCTTCATTACTTGGCTGGCCATTTGCAGCATTACTTGGGTAATCACAATTTTTAATAAATAATAAACATTAATTGGAAATACTATACATTAATAAAACTTAACAAATTGTTTTTATCCAATAGTGTGCCTATAGCAGTTGAGATGCTATTTCGCAAAAAGGAATGGCTTCGATTTATTAAATGGTGTATCTTATCAGCTGCTGTTATTTTGATACCTATGATTTGGATAGATTCTATGTATTATGGAAAATTAGTAGTTGCACCATTAAATATATTTTTATATAATGTTTTTACTTCTCATGGACCAAATATTTATGGAACTGAACCTTTCAGTTTTTACTTTATTAATGGATTTCTAAATTTCAACTTTGTCTTTATTGGTGCTTTATTGACTCCGCTATTTCTTGTAAGATTTAAAATTTGTATTTATTAATGTTTTTAATTTTAATGAACTATAATGATAAATTAATTTTCATAATTTTAGTATACAACATTTTTTTATAATGCACATACTTTTTACAAATTTATTGCATTTTAGCTACTAGATTGGAGTTTGATTCGTGATAAATCTAGACATTATTTATGTTTACCATATTGGTATTCTTTAGCTCCTATGTACTTGTGGATTTTTGTCTTTTTCTTTCAGCCACATAAGGTCAGTCAATCATAGTTTAAAACAGTTTAATTTTTATTATAAAATTGATAACAAAATGTGATACATTTTTAGGAAGAGCGTTTTCTATTTCCCATATATCCTCTTATTTGTTTAAATGGATCTATAACGGTTGATGTAATACAAAGATTATATTTTTTCGTTAGAACTAAATTTTGGAAATCTACATCAACTGCAAAACACTATTTGCAATACACAACTCATATAATGGTCTCTGCCATTGTTATCTGTGGATTTTTTGGATTATCTAGATCATTTACCTTGTACACTGGTAATTAATCAAATATGAAGTATGATTATAAAAATGTACAACTTTATTTCATTCATTTTTTATTTTTTTAAATTAGGTTACCATGCGCCAATAGAAATAATGACAGAAGTTAATAAACTGGGTATTAATGGACAAGTACCAAACGATATTAATATTAATTTTTGTGTTGGCAAAGAGTGGTACCGTTTTCCCAGTAGTTTCTTTTTTCCATCAAATAAGTGAGAACTAATATTTTTTTTATAAAGTTTTTAATAATTTAAAAACGGTATTTATTAACTTTTTATTAAATTTTTATCTTTTTAAGTTGGAAACTGCAATATTTAAAATCGGAATTCAAAGGTCAATTACCTCAAGCGTTTTCAGAGTATGAAAATGCTACCAGAATAATTCAACCACATTTTAATGATATGAATGCTGAAGAACCTTCCAGATATGTAAGTTTGTCTTATTCTTTAAAGTACTTATGTTTATAAATGTTTTATTATTTCATTAAATATTATTATTATTACATTCTAGTTTGATGTAGAAAAATGTCATTTTATACTAGACTCAGATTTTGGCAAAGAAACTATACTTGAACCAAATTACTCTCGACAAACAAATCGATTTACTGTGATAAAATCAGCAAAGTTTTTAGATACATCTAAGTGAGTGTTCAAATAATTATCGTAAAGTTAATTTTTTATTTTGTTTTCAATAATTGTATTTCATTATTCACTAATCTTTTTTTTTTTAATTTTTAGCTCTCATCCACTTTTTAGGGCGTTTTACTTTCCTTTTACTTCCGACAAGTTTCGCTCATATGGATCTTACAATTTATTACAAAATACTAAGTTTAAACTGTTATCAACAAAGCACAAGATACCTACGACTTGATTAAATAGTGTGCTACCTGTGATTCACAAATAAACTGATTGAAAATAATTTTCTTAGTTAAACAGAAGACTGGAAAAGTTTAACTTAAAAAAGTTTATTAAATGTATCAGTGTCGGTGTGAAAAATTAATAAGATTATTATATGTTTTGTTAAAGTTACAATTTTTGTATGAGTATGCAGAAGTTGCTTATATTATATATATGTAACTTCACTTATGTAAATTCTTTTGTTAAATAATATATTGTTTTTTTACTTTTCATCAAAGATTCTGAATGCCTTATTTGAAACATAAAGATTTAATTTTAAATTCTTTTAGACCTATATAAAAAAATGTCTTCTTTTTAGAGACATCAATGATTTATTACTTTTCCTTAAAGTTTATTTTAATACAATATAAATATAATATAAAGTAATTTTATAGATTTGGAATTTTATCCATGCAATCAGAATTTGAAGTTTTCTTGTAGATAAAAAAAATGTTATTCAAGATGTCAGAAATAATATTTATGATGAAACAAGAAAATGTATTATCATATGTATTATATTAAAGCGTATACCACTGTACTTTTTTAATCTGCACGAGTACATTGAGTCTTTTTTTTAAACATGTGTTTCTATACAAGAGCTCATTCTGTTAAGTAGCTCAGGTAGACACATTTAATAACAGAATAAGGTAATTTGCCTCGCTTTATAGTGATTTAAAGTCAGACGCTTCTACTTT
>JAPYZA010012103.1:0-16318 GCA_030522685.1 Eupelmus azureus | reverse complement strand
GTGGAAAACTGAAAAATCAAAAGAATTTTATAAACTAAAAGCGTAATTTGTGAACTACGAAATGAGAATCTAGCCTAACCTCCGAAACCGCCTTAATAACTGTTTTATATTGCGCGGTATACGCATATTTATAATCTATAGACATGCAATGCTATAACTTTTGTCTGAGGATTGAAGCAGTATTGCTGTTACCCATCACCGCCTGTGTATATTTAAGTGCCAATAAATATTTGTCAAAGTTCCGTTAAAGTCTGCTTACCTCAGGTCAAATAGTGATGTCGTCAGATACAAAAAAATATTTAAAGTAATAAAAATATGAAACCCGTAATTAAATTAATTCGGGTATTCACAGAATTAAGTTTCAGTTTGTATAAAATAATCAAGGAAAAATATAAGGTTTCGAAATACCGATTCTATCTATACGAATCTGTGCATTTATAAAATCTTCAATCCCTGAAATATGAACTTTCATTCGTACATTCACCCAATTACATCACCAATATTCGGCTAACTTTGCAATTCTAAATTAAGCTCCGCATAATCCTACGATTCATTCTCTCCCTCTCTCCCTCTCTTTTACATACACACCCACGCACTCTCTCTCCCTTTCTCTAAACCTCGCTTGAGTCAGCTTCTCATTTATTATTATTTCTTAATAATCCAATTCATAACAACCCTCACAACGCAACTTACTTTCACCCCGACAACCAATAACACACCTCGGCTACTTCTCGCAATAAAAAAACGCCAGTCGAGCCAGATGCATAAATTATTTTGACGCTCACGTTGCGAGCAGGTGCATCGAGCGCATATATACACTCCATGCGCGTATACACCCTCACGCACGATTCACTCTCCGCGCGCCAGCTCCGAAGAGGCCTCGACTATTTCCCCGCAATAAAGAGCCCGCGCAGACTCGGCTCGCCTATATACATTCCTCGCACCCGATCGATCCTATAAGCGCGCTATTATCTTCAAGAGCGGCTTTCTTTCAGCCCTCCGCCTCACTCGCCCGCGCCTCTAGAGGCTGCGATGCGAATTTTCCCAATGAAAAGCCAAGCGAGTTACGAGAGGGAGCAGAGAGGGGAAATTGAGAATCGCGAGACGCGGCAAGTCTGCCTGCGCGCCTGCTTTATGCTGATCATTTCGTGGTATTATTTCGCGGCTGGCGCCGGGACTTTTGGTTGTAAGGACGGGCTGGCTCGTCTTTCCGGCTGTTTTAATTTGCCGGCTGCACGGCGGCCTGGTTTATTTTGGAATTTAGAAAAGATTGCGGTGGTGTTAAGAAAGATTGCTGCGGATCTCGCCGGCTTGGGTGTGATGGATGCGGGGGCGGGCGCGTTTAACGTCTCTGCCGCGGTGAAATTATACGAGGCGAGAGACTTTTTAGAGGAATTGTTTGCTCGTGTTTCCGTGCGAGAGATTTTTTTGCCCGGGGACTCGGATATTTTTACTGTGGGCGTTATTTGAAATGCACTTTTTTTGCGCGTTTCAGTGCTGGAAATTGAAAATTTTTTATTGAATTGAGTATGCGAGCTTTTGTTGTTCAAGGAGAAATTGTTTACCGTTTTCTTGTTGTTTAATCCAAAGTAGAGGAAAAAAGAGGGAAAACAAGTTTACTTCTGCTGAGCTGCTGTTTTCAAATGTTGTTTAAGTGCAGCTCAGCAGAAACAATGCGGGACATTTTTTGTGCATTCATTCTTTTATAAAAATCAGTTTTTAAAGAAAATAATAGAATGCTTTTTAGTTTGTATAACGAGTAATCGACAACGCAATTCTAGTTTTATTTATAAAATAGTAATTGTTTGGGTAAATTTATATTTATTTAGTATCAAAAGAGTGAATACATTAGTACGAAAATTGGAGAAGTAGTAACGGGTTTGCTTTGGTCAGACCATGTCATAATATTGTAATGTCGCCGCAAACTTTAAAAACTTTCAATAAACTTTCAATATATTCATCTTACTGGAGAATATTTACTTTATTATTTACAAACATATCTAATAAATTAATATATTCATTTGAAAACAATGATTTTTTTCATAAAATTCATGTACTCCAAATACAGAACTTCCTTCTTCCGTTTTCAAAATTTTCCGGACAAACTTTATTTACCATTTAAACCTTCACAACACAGCGAGCCAAATCGTCCCCTGCGAGCAACAATTAACGCAATAAAAAAATCACCTAACGACGCAGCCGCTATTACGAGAACTTTGAAACAACATTAAACCACGTAAACCATCAATTACAACGTCTCCCCGCCGTCGAAGTTTCGGTTAATAATTCAACAATAACCGTCATCTACGCGCTCGAGTATAACAATGTTAATGCTGTACTCGAGGAGAAAGTTACATTAAAACAGCCCTCGAATCGCGCGACCTCGGCGGGGGTCTAAGGTCTTTGACAAGCGCACGGTATAAAGCCGTACACGCCCACGCGTTTGCATAGCAGCGCGCTGTTCGCCGGCGAAAATTACTAAGCTGAAGGGTTTTAGCCTCGTCCTTCTCGGTGCCGGGATCGCACAAAGCGCATCAATGATTGACGTTAACGAAAGGCTACGGGCGCCCGTTTGGCCTCAGACTGACCGGACCTCGTGTAATTTGCATGCGCTTTCTTTCTTTGCCCTGGGGGCTTGTTTTCTTTTGGCTTTTCCGAGTTTGCGTTTGGGATGGGAAACACGTGAAAGCGGTTTTGGAATGTTTTTAAAATGGATGATTGATGAGGATGGCTATGTGTCCGTTAAGAATTTATGAACAAAGGGATTATGCAGCTTTTTGGGGGTATGTAAATGAGGATGGTCTGGTGATCGTTAGATAAACGTATGATAATTAGATACGAATCTTTTGTTTAATAGCGCGTTTTGAATTTCAAATGATAAAAAATTAGGGAATCACAAGCGCGTCTAATTTCTCGAATTCAACTTAAAACGATACGCCAGCAAGTACACCAGATTTATTCAGAACTGAATTATTTCACACAGGCCGTTAAGCCGGACTAAATAATTCACGACCGAAGAAAGCTGAGCGATCGAATTAAAATATATCTCCGCTCTCTCCTACCCACATGTATATACACACCTCGGGAAAAAGCTTTCTAGCGCTCTCGCTTCGCACCTCTGCGCGTCTTTGTTCGCTGCCTCACTGACAGTATACGAGAATTCATGATTATTTTAGATGCCGCGCGAGCTCGCTCATGTACGTATACTCCGGCGCTCCACTTTTCAATCAACGTCCGCGCGCGCGGTTTTTCTCGTAATTCATGCTCGCGCTCGCTGCTTACGGGGAAAATCTGTCACAGTCACGGTGTCCAATGTGCCGGGCCGATTTTTCGGATGCCCGGATTTACGATGGAGTTTTGACGAGATTTTCCGCGGGCCCTGGGATGGGATAATTTATTTCGCGCGCTTTCTGCGACTGGCTTGAAGATGGACGTTTTAGAACGTTTAATGCGAGGTTGGAGAACGTTTTTAAACGGAGTGGTCGGCTGGTCGGAAGAGGGATGCTATTGATGAAAGGATAATATTTACCGGCTTCAGTAGAATGTCAGTTTCAATAAAAAAAAAAAGACAACCTTAAGTTCCTTATACAACGCGGACTCCCAAAACTATCACCGCGCATAAAAACAATTAATCTACTAAATATACCAAAAAGAAAAAGAAATAATAGAATTAACCATAAATTCACTTACCTAACGACGTGCTTGTGCCTTTCCACCCAGTACTTAATAGCACTTCTCACGAGCATCTCTTGCTTTTTCGACAAACCGTTAGGCCCCACGCCTCCGTTAAACGTCGTCCCTGCCGTGGGCCTAAACGTCGCCGTGAAGTCCTGCCGATTGCTGTATATGCCGCGGAGGTCGACGTCAAGGTTGTCGCCGTTACTAGGCTGTATGCCCTGCTGGTCCCTCAGGTGGTCCGCGCTGCCCGCCTAAGCGATAATAAATAGAATGGCCGTGAGGGGGCAGGCTTGGAATATTGATAGAGGATTGCGGCTAGTGTAAAGATCAGACGGACTCGCTGCAGTTTCTGACGTGGGTATTATAGATCAGGGGGATATTGTTGTTTTAGATACTTTAATGATTGTTGACTGAATATTGTCCTTGGACGTTTATGTATAGATCATTATCTAAATTTTTATTTGGTTTTAGAAAAATTAACGTCAGAGCTGTTAATTAGTTTCAAAATTTCAACCCACTTTTGAATAGAAACAATCTTTACAGGTGATCCATCCAAAGCAACAAATTTAAAACTATATTTGTTAAAATAAAAATATCAGAAAGCAAAATATTGCTCAATAACAATTACAATGAAGTACCTAACTTTGCTCGTTATATGATTTTTCTAAAGTCTCTTATGATTCAAGTGTTTGAATGAACCAAGTGCCACGTTATTCACATTCATTAAAAGTTAAAGCATTTTTATTAAAGTTCATTATTCCTTCAATTTAAATAATTTTGATACTTTAAATTCTTTGATGAAGTAAACGTGGATTTATTATTTATTTTTTTTATCAATAAATAGGAATATTCAAATTCATTACTATCATTAATACATCCCTGCATTAATTAGTGTGCCATTAACCTGTTTTCTCATAAGTTCGTGAAGTAGAAGCATATTTTATTTTCTACTAGGTCCGTTTCTATCGATCAATACTATATTAATTAGAAGTAATAATGAACCAAAGTCAATATAATTGCGTATTCTCACATGTCATCGATATAACCAAGACAAATAGCTATTTATTCTACAAATATCTCTGTCAATTGATATTCGCGTGTGTGAGCATAAATTGAGTGATAAATTTCTAATGTTTAAAGGACACCGACCTATTCGGCAAAAAATTACTAAAAGTATCATCATAATCAAATTTAAATTCCCTTAAAAAATTTACAAAATAGTAAAATATTTATACAATTCATATGTAATTTGCTTATCAATTGAATATAATTGTTAAAATTGCCAGTTAAGCATTTTTAATTATCAAGTACAACAATGCAACATGCAGACTACTTGAAAACACAACCCATCATTACAGCGAGGTCAAAAAAAAGACTTGACTTTCAACAATTTTCCAAGTCCAAGGATTTCCACCTATCTCCTTTACTTTTCCATGCCTAAGCTTCGGTCATCCTTTACTAATACTGATGGACTTCAGGCACTACTAACCCTTATTCTCTAGCTCAACAGCAGTGCGGATCAACTTACACTCGAACAAGGCTATGATTAAAGCTACTAACCTTGAAAAGCTCGCCGCTGTTGGGTACTACAGTGTCGAGGGTAGCGCTGAGCTCCATGAGAGGCTTCATGATGGCCTTGAGATGCTGGAGCTGCTCGCAGGCGAAGAGCAGCCACGAGCAGAACAGAACGTCCAGGGAGTTGGAGATAGACATGGCGATCACCAGGTAGTAGAATTGGTAGATCAAAGAGAAGACGTGACCCGCGCCGTCCATCGCGTTATATGGGTAGTACGTGCGTATCATCAGTCTTGGTATCTAGGTAAAGGAGGAGTTGAGATCATCGAAATTACTTGTTGGACTTTGGATTTTATTGTTCGTTTTTGAGATTAAGTTGCTAATGTTGGATGTATCGTCTATTATTTTTAGTAGAGTTGTTTAACTTCAATTTTTATCAATTCGTATTATTAGTATATTTGAATAGAGGAACGTTTTAACATGGATATAATACACACAAAGATACTTTAAGGAAGTTTAGTGAAAATTGATTAGTCTTATTTTGTTTTCAAGAGAAATCAATAAAACGAGGATAAAGTTAGTTGTTTTCTATGTAAGAATAAAAAATTAATTTAAATTCATTCTATAGCTTCTTTAATTGGACGGTACCTTTTAACCATAACGCACGCAATACTACTATTTTCTAAGTTAAGTATAATCAAAATATGTTTTCCCTTAAAAAAGTGGTCAAGACAGTTCTGTTTTTATAAAATAAAAAATATTTAAATCTCATGTTGGCCTACAACGTGCCGAAAGTCCGTATGTAACGTACTAAAAGAAAAAAAAAAGAAAATCAAATAAAAACATGTTTAACTTCCTGTAATAGAAAACTCTAAGTAATGGCAAGAGGTTAAAAGTTTGCCCTTTTCAAAATAATTCTTAATAAAAACAAAAAAACTAACTGGAATAACGGTCGTCTCGTTGGTTTCAGGATCGATGACCCTCTTGACCGACTCCTCCATAAAGGTGATTCCCGTCCAGGAGAATACCGACAATATAGTCGCAGCACCCACGCAGAACAGCAATCGCCTCAGCTTCGTGATTGCCAGCGCGTGGAAGCGCGCGTTGCTCTCCGCGAAGAGCGGATGACTGTTGGGATTGTTCCAGATGGCGAGGGTCTTGTAGAAGATCTTGCTACGTATCGGGAAGTAGATGATTTTCACGATCGGATGGAGGAAGAAGAGCATGGTGATCGTGTTGGCCGTCAGGTCGTCCACGTCGTCGCTCTCCATCAGCAGGTTAACCGCCATCATACCGTACTGCATCAGCATCAGTAGCAGCGTCAGCTGTAGGGGGGCACGGAATGGAAATGGCAATTTCATTAGATTGTAGTGTTTTACATGGAATCGGAGATTGAACAATTAAAGGATTTTCAGGAGTGTAATTAAATTTTTATCTTTGACCACTAAAGTATTTTGAGTTGTAATAAAATTCCTAAATACAACTTTCTAAACAATTAGAGATTATATTAAAATTTATGTGGAAGTTGAGTATTATTATTTGTTTTTATTACATTATGTTTATTCAAGCATAAAAAGATATTTTAAGAGGTTCATTTTTAAGAAGTAGTTTAATCATTATATTACTTCTAATAGGTATTAAAAGTTCAGGATGTCTGGAAGATAAATGAACCAACTTTTTGAAGTTGTAGGATATCGTCAAGTTTCAATCTAATTAATTAGATGATTATGCAAAAGTTACTTTAGATTGAGCTCATACATATATTTTATTAAAAAGTGATACTACAGAGATCTTGATAGCCAATATAATATTTTTAACCCAATCAGTTTCAATGTCGCTATTTTAACGGACATTACAAAATTATATAACATTTAAATTCTCAGAAAAATTTTCTGGCAAAGTAATTTATAAACTTTTGATACACTCTAAACTCAAAAGTGCGAAAGCTGGAAGTAAAAATTTTAAAACCTAAATTTTAATCCTTATAAAAGCTTAAAATGTAGGCAACATAACTGTAACAATATTATATAGAAGAATATAACACAAATCTATAATAATGTTGTTAAAATACTGCTAATTAATACTGCTAATTAATTGCAATACTGATAAGATATTGCAATGTATTATTATTGTAGCAAAATGTCGCTAATGTTTTAGCAATATTTCACAGGTGTTGTACAAAATACTGCATAATTAATATTGTAAAAATATTGTTTTTTTTATGTTATAGCCTAACCAAGCTCGTTGTGTAATTGTGTTAATATTCTTTCAATATTGTAAGAATATTGCGTTAATATTCTTTTAATATTGTAGGAAACTGCTCAATGGTCTTTTGATTATTACTCATTTAAAAAAGAAAAAGTAAAAGTTAAACTTTATTTAAACTTGTAATGTCTATACTCTAGTTAGTAAAGTTAATTAATTAATGAATTGGTTAGTTTCTATTTTTCTTACTTTGCTTTTCAGTATTTAATATAAAATTTAAATGTACAAAATAGCATATTGATTATAGTCGTAATTTTATGTTTCTTTTTAAGGAGGTTCACTTGTTTAAGTCTTAAGTCAAACACATGCAAAATATATTATTATCAACGCATGCATGAAAAACAGCCTTTTTGATGCATAAAAAACGAATAGGATATCGAGTATTTCTACACAACTGGAGAAAAAGTACTTTTCTCCACTCTATAACGGAAGGAAAAGTTTTTTTCCTTCAGCTACTAAAAAAAAATCAAAATTTGTAATAATTTAAAATTTGTTAATATTAACTAATACTTTCCCTTATGTCCTTAATTTCTCATTAATCTTCCCTGCTCAATAAAGGGCTTACACATGCTTTTGATAAAAAAGGTACAGTGAGTAATGAGAGGAAAAATAGCTTTTTTAAACTCGGATGATGTTTTGAGCACTCGTGTCCAATTCCCTCGGTCGTGCTTTGGATTTCCTCAACCCTTACTCGCGCTTAAACTTCACCCTCGTTAAAAAAAGGTCAACTTTCCTCTTTTGTTGCATAATATACTATACCGGCCTAAATTCGATATTAATTTATACATATCTTTGAATTTGAAAATTAATACTTACGATACAGTAAATTCTGTGTGGAAACTTTTTCCCTTCACTGTAGTAGTTGAACATAAAGTGACCCACACTTTGCATTACCCTGATGTTGGGTAGTAGGTCTGCTACGAGACCCTGATGCTTTTGTTTCATCATCTGCAAGGAAAGAATCTCTTTAAAAATACAATAATAGAAATGCCTTTTGAACGTAAGTAAAAAATATAGCAAGCCGAAAAATCCCACGATCAATTATATAAAATTTCTTATACCCTGGTAGAAACGTTCCCCATTTTTTGGCCAGCAGATGGTTAACTGTGAAGAATTAGACATCCACTAGCCAGGTTTTAGACACTTGACCAATTTTATTGGTGAAGCTTCTACCAGGATAAATATACCCAAATTTCATAAACACAGAAAATGCAAAAATCTATAAAGTTAAGTATGTGCACCATGGGGTGGACCTTTTTGTCTTTGTGTGGTTGCAGTGCTAGTTTTCGATTTACAATATGATTCATACTGCAAACTCCTCACGCGGGCAAAAAAAGTATACTTTACGCCCTTGTTAGACAATAAACTATCACATAGTTCATTTGTCTATTCAAAAGAATCTGACACAGAAAAATTCTGTACGTGAAACTACACAAACTACATGTTTGTTAATATATCTTATTCAAAACTCCAATACTTTATTTCAATACTCAATTTTAGCGCTTTTGTAATTTGTTACCTTATAGTGTTGCAGTTTTAGTGACCAGGTAAAATTTAAATATAATATACGCTTTCCAACTTGAAATGCGTAAACTTCACACGGAGGTAAAAAAGATCTAAACCCTCTCACACTACTGCAATATATACTATTACAATATACTATTATAAGCTGTCGATCAATTTATCAAATAAAATTGAACTTCTGTTTTTTATAGATAGAAATTCAAATTTTTAACAAAATATACTTTCTATGTAATTCTATAAATGAAGGAATAGTATTTGTATACATGTTTTTATCAATTAATTTTAGTTTTATTTTATATTGTAGAACTTCTTTTTCGTGTTTTTGTTACATTAACGTTCATATATATTTATTATTAATAATAGTGAAAAACGTTAAATACAATTAATTTAACAGAGATCGGCCTATCTTTGGGAAGCTGATTTTGATTCTGGTACTGTAGAATGAAAGCAAACAATGTCAGATTTATTCTGTTATGTATTGATTTTTAATACATGAATTATTTAACTTTAAGTATGTATAATATGTATAATTTTCACAAAAATAGATTTCATATTTTTGTTTATCACTATGTCATAGAATGACAATGATAAATGTCAAAAAAAATCTTTCATATTTAAGTTAAAATTTAATGAATTTGCGATTAAAAAAGTATTAACAAATTTCAAACATCTATGAGTAGATTTGATACAACTGAATACAAGTATATTACAAGTAGGTATAAGTTTATATCTATATAATTATATAAATTTCAAAGAATTTGTAAGGAATCAGTTACACTATTCTACGCAACTTCTTTGACCGACGTTGACGATGCGTTTCTACGTGAAGTAGAACGCTCGAATTATTGTTTAAATTAAATCTTTAGTTTCTTCAGAAACTACATATTCTACAATAAACTTCAGTGCAACGGACTAAAGATATCAAGACTAAGATTATCAATTTCCTCAAAACGGTTTTTTTTAAATAAATTTTTTTTTTTTTAATTTTTTACGTACACACAAGGTACAACCGCGTTTCTCCAAATAAAATTTCAAAATTGTTGTCAAATTAATTTTTTATCGTTTAAGTATTATTTCAAGGATTCAAATTTATTTAAAAAGGAAGTTTTGTTTTTAAAAATTCTAAAACGTTCATCAAATAATTTTCTTTAAAAAATGAATATTTCTTAAGACGAGAAATCGGTAAGAATTTCAGTAAAATCTATCTAGAAATTTTCGAGAAAAAATATGTACATCATGTTTTTTTTAACAAAAAAATTATGTTATTTTTTGCAATGATGAAAATCCAAATCACTCCGTTATAGGAAATTCAAAAAAAGAAATTAATTTTCCACAGAATCAACTGTTAATCATCGATCGTTTGATTGTTGTTTTGAAGTGACGTAGGAAAAAGCTACGATTTCTTGTCCGGAACCAGTTGAAAAACGTTCAATTATTGAATGACTTGCAAAAGTATTTAACGTTGTCATCAAAACTGTATTTAACCTCCGAATGCTTGGTGGCATAGTCCTTGGTAGACTTTGGGGGTATAAGTACACTTAACTTCATTTAAAGTATGTATGCATTACCATTTGCGATCAAACGCAGACATTGAATTTCAAAAAATGATACATTTTTCGGAGCTACTATATTATCTGATAATTCGTTCTTCAATATCTTTATTAGTCTTTTTACGTGTAAATGTTCATTTTTTTTTAAATGTAATGCCGTTGATTATAGTAAAAGTGAATGATTTGTATTTAAAATTGACCGCTAAATATTTTACGAAACTATTAAGAATTTTTAATTATAATAAATAACATTATATGTAAAACATTTTATATTTGTGAATTTTTTAATGAAAATAAATCATAAATTTAAAGTTATTTAAAGTAACATTTCGCAAATCATCGATTAAATGATTATGTATATAAAGCTTGCCCTCCCACGCCCTAAAGTTTACAATTCTCATAAAATTGATTTTGTGAAAAATAAATTCACAGGCAGCTCCAGAATATGTACTATATTAAAAATAATAAATTAAATTGTTTTAAATATTAATACAAAAAAAATTCTACTAATGTAATTAATAAATAATTAACTAATAGATTTTTGTAAAAATTAAGTTAGCGAATAAATGATGCATACATTTTCAAAGATTTAGTTTTTTATTCAAGTTTTACAATTATTATTAATGTTTAAAAAGTCGGTGAAATTCGTAGATTACAAAGTGTAAAAAGGTAACAAGTAGCAGTAAATGCAATGCTTTAATTTATAATTTTTATATTAATTTTATTATTAAGAAATCATATCATGCGATACAGTCCCACACTAAATGTTTATTTCAAGAATATCATTAGATAATTGCGAACCCTGGTAGAAAATTGACCATATTCTGGGTAGAATTTCTGATCAACAAACACTAAAATGACACTTATCTAGAAATTCTGTTTAAAGCCTTTTCAGAATTTTTAGATAAGTGTCATTTTAACATTTGTTGACCAGAAATTCTGCCCAGAATATAGTCAATTTTCTACCAGGGAAGATTAAGCGTAAATTCAAATAATTTTAAGGATTTAAAAATTATAATTTATTACTTACAGTTTATATTTTTATTATCAATATAGAATTTATATTATTTTAACAATCTCATACAAATCAGTCAAGTTGAATAAAATTAATATTTTATAAAATAATTTTTAGAAATATTTTATAAAATAATTTTTAGAAATTCTAAAAGAATAATTAATAATTTAAATTGTTTACACTTTTTACAATTTTAATAAAACCTATACGTTTACCCAAGGTCAAAACCTAAGACTGTAAGTACTTTTTGCATTCCATCATAATTCTTTCCGATAATTTGCGAAAACCAATTAGAACATTAAACTGTTCAATTATTAACACAGAAGAAAAAACCACTTAATTTCACGCCTACATCCATAAATCTCCCTTACGAGCAGCCGTTTCAAAAGTTACCGCACACAAAGTCCCCGGCTCTCTTATCAGGTGATTTATCTACCAAACTCCCGGAGCACGCGATACACATTAAGAACTTCACCAGCGCGCATATCGAAACAGCTACAAATCCTTAGCCTCTCTGCAACTCGCCGCTCCTATACAAACACAAACTCAGACCTCAACAGGCACGCGACCGATATCACATCTTACGAGAACCAAAAAAAAACAAAAAGAAAAAAATTGAAATCTCCCTCGACAACGACACTGTCACATCCTTCATCGACCTGTTGCCATCGCCTCTCCTTAATCCAGCACACTCCGCGCCCAAACACGCCAAGAGATTCTGTGCTAGGGAGCTGATAGATCCTACCTTGGTAACTTAGCTGCCTGTCACCGCGCTCCAAGATAAAAAAGCCGGTGGCGGCGGCGCTGCGCGGCCCGCTCCTCAGCTCGGTGCAACGGTTCGGCCAGGCTATAAGCTCAACGGCCAACTATCTCGCGCGCAGCACACTAGCGCGCGTCTTCGCGTTAACAACCGCACGCTTGACGGGACAGCACTAAGAGCGCACTGAAGGGTGCCGCGGGCCACCCCCGCTGCGCTCCCCGTGATGCGAACGAACGTAGCGCGCGCGGCTAGGGCGAACAGGCTAAGCGAGCGCTCGCTCGCGCAGAAGCCGAACCAAACGTGGACCAATCGGTGCGCCGGAACCGGCACGCGCTCGCTCGTTCTCGCATCGAGTTCTCCCACCGCGGACAGCCGAGGGACTTAATTATTTATGGCTATAAGCGAGGGGTGGCGGGTGGAGGAGAAGACGAGAGGCTATAGGAGAGCTACCTGTCGAGGGGCTGAGAAAGCGAGTACAACCGGTTTTTCCTAAAGGCCGATATGACGAGTTTGCGAGTGTAGGCCTTTTCTTGGCCGAGGGGAAGTTGGAGTGCACTTGGGAGGCCTGCTGGTGGGATGGTGCTTTTTTGTTGGAGTTTTGGGTTTTCTTGATAGGAGTTGGGATGTGGTGGGGGAATAAATGAAGGGTTGTCCGAGATAGGGGATGGAATGAGTTATTGTGTTGAACGATGTTCGCGTTGCGATTATTGAGGTTTTGAGATTGTGCGAAAGCTGAAGTAAGGTGATACATCGAAGCGGTGTTAAGTTTGTTTGTGGAACGTTTTATTTTAGAAAACAGTTCATTTGATTTCTGATTCTAATAAAATAACTTTATAAACACATCAAACTCAAACTACGAATATGTGGTTTACCTTTTCACTACTTACAGGTTTTCTTGTTCCTTTAGGAAGCTGCTTCAGATTTATGATAAACTGTTCAGGTAATTTTAGGTTGCGCATAGCTGAGATACCGTGCGATGGAATTACATTTTGGGTCATTTTTTTATACAAATTTTTTGCTTTTATTTCTACTGCAACCTCATAATTAGCTGCTTCCTGAAAATATTAGAAAGTATTTTTAGTAATTGGTAAAAATGTTATAGTAGTTTAAAATTTTTTTATTACTGTTACTTGACGTTCAAAAAATAATATTTCAATTACGCTTACCATTATAAATATATTTATCGATAAATATTCATTATATTCGATAACCGATGTATTACTGTTCTACAGATTTAATTTGAACCATTTCTCATATTAAAAACAATCTAAAAATGTGTCGCCTACTTTTTGTAATTTTGCCTCGAAACATTGTTTTCATAAACTTAATACTTGGAAAAAATAACAGAGAGTACTCGTCCCACATATGAGTATAATAAAAACTGAACAAAATACAGACTGCAATACAACATACAAAAACCCTTCTATCACCACTAAGAATTAGCTCACTTCTCAAAATGTTTAATTTCAACGCGGAAGAGTTTTGAAATTCAAACTGGCCTGGCTGAAAATACCTCGGCGCGGAAGGATCCCGCGCGCTATTCGCCATCCGTAACGATACTATTTTACTATATCGTTTTAAGGAACGTTTTCTTTCCTTTAATCGTACATGAGAAAACCAAGAAACAGCTGTGTGCCTGTACAACACAATGTTAGACTGCGTGTTTGAACGAAACTTTTCCGTTCGAACGACTAAATTGAACTAATTCACCTCGATATCATCATACTCAAGCGATTGTTAATAATTTATTTAGCGAGAGAATGTTTTATTTAGCTTTTATTAAAAGAATAAAAATCAATACATTCTGGTATGAAGTTAAATTTCGAAAATAATCGGTACCGATCAATTCAAGAATCATATATGACACTACATTTCTATAGAAATTGATGTCTATTCTTTACAACGTAAACAAGAATAAATTGTAAATCGCTGACTTTTCAAAACAACTACAATCGGTCCTGCACCTTCATACAACGATTCGAAACTCTCTATACATCACCTATAATCACAGCAATACAAATTTCCGCAATACTCGAAAGAACAACGCAAAAGCTTCAGGAACCCAAAGCCCACCTAAGACAGCCTCGAGTAACCCACCGCGTCGATTACAAACAGGCCGTGTGCCACCGCAAGTCTACATCGAGCAGCGAAATTCATACAGACAGCTCAAGCCTCAAGCATGTGGCGCGCGTAGGCGGGACCAGCCTCGACGAAGGAGTTATTTTCCACTTCTCCAGGGCGGCTTAATGCCCGTGTCAATATCTGAGCCCCCGAAACTTGGCCGGTTAATTGGATTTGCCATGCTAACGAGCTTGTCAATTAGTCTGTCCTGAATTTCACTCGCTTATGATAGGCGAGCGCGTGAGAGCCGCTCGATTGCCAAGCGCGCCCGAGAAATGCCGATGAAAAATTCGATTTTTTTTTCTTGGCTCGAGGGAGAATGATAATTTTATTGGCTTCGATCGATGGCCGTCGCTGATGGGGTTTCTGGAAATTGAGGGTATTGTGAGGGCAATTTCTGGATAGTACATGTTAAAATAATAATTATCTAGAAATTCTGGAAATACTTTAGACAGAATTTCTACATAAGCGTCATTTTAATATGAGTCGCCCGGAAATTCTGCCCAGAATTTGCACAATTTAATTTGCGAATATCGAATACTGATATTATTCATGGATGCTTTTCTTTCCAAATTACTAATTCTCCAATTTCCTGCACACTATCCATACTTAGAACGCATAAAATAGCGACTCTCATCGCGCACCAGCCGCGGGCCCAGTTTGAATTTCAAACCATCGAACGCGGAAGTTGGCGCTCGATAGAAAAAAAAACCACAGCATCGACATTGGCGCATCTTGAAATTGCGCGCAGCTGCGCTAGAAAAAAATAGCGGAGCTCCGTCATAGCCGCGCTCATCTGTTAAACATCTCCAAGCAACATTTGTTTAGCAGGGCCGATCAGTCGTAGTTGGGATTGCGAAGAGCAAACAAGCCGACAGCTTGAACATTTTTCTTCAGCCGAAGTCCAGTTCCTAGATTTTCAATAGTCTAATTGAATTTGAGTAGAAGAGAAAATTTAAGGATCCTTTCTTCTTTTTGATTATCATCGAAAGAAAAAAGGACTCACCATGAACGCCAAGGAAATTCTGGTGCTCTGCGGCCTGATCTCGGTCTGCCTGGGATTCTCGCCCAACCGTACAGGTGAACAAAGAGCTGAAAATCATCGACGGAGCCTCGATGGGATTTAAGAAAAACATTTTAACCTGGATCTTGAACGAATTTAATTTTGGGCCTTTTTTCTGCTGGATTGTTTGTAGCATGGACCGGAGAGCAGCCGCAGCTGGACGTCGCGTCGGCCAAGGCGATCGAGGGAGCTTCGGCGGAAAAGAAGAACGCGACGGCTGCCAGGTTCGCTTTTTTTTTAATCTCAATTCAATAAAATCACAATTTTCGAAGCAGCTTGAAATAAAATAAAAGAAATTCAAAGGATTAATAAGAAAAAATGTCTTGTATAGGTTCCCTGACGCGTACGACGCCAACCAGTCGGACTTCATCGTCAAGCTCATCGCCGACTCGAAGGATCGCGTAGCCCGCGAGAACAGCAAGGAAACAGGCCCGCTCAATGTCATCATGCTGCTGATCGACGGGCTTGATGGTAAAGACCTCTCGGGAATCGAAGACGCCTACTTCCCCGTTCAAGGCTTTCTAAAGGTGAGATTATCGAGCTTTTCTTCGTTTTTCGCATTCGATTTTTTTAGTATTTTTCGAACTGACATTTTTAATAATTCAACTAAACTACGTATTTCTTATTACCATTTATTGCTTGATTTTTTCATTCTAAATTATAAATACGCTTGAAAATTCATTGAATTCTATTATCAACAGGGCTGCAACAACGAGGAATGCGACTGCGAGGATCTCCTGAGGTCTAAGCTCGTCTCCCTGCTGTCCTGGGCTCAACACAAAAAGCTGATGTCGACAAGTACGGAAAGCTCGGAAAGCGAGCAAAAT
>JAPYZA010012101.1:0-10619 GCA_030522685.1 Eupelmus azureus | reverse complement strand
CTGGGACGGTGTAATAGGTGCATGTTGCGCGAAGAGATTTTATTGTTTTTTTTTTTTTTTAAATATGTTGAAAAAGGTTGGAAAGGTAATTGCTAATGGTGATAATTTTTATCGGTTTTATTCGGTATTTTTCAAGGGAGGTTTTGGGAGGTCTTTCAAAGAATATTTGTAAGACTTTAAATACATTGAATTTATAAATCTTGTCAGATGATTCTTTTTTAATTTAACTTACTCCAACAGAAGTTTGAGGTATTTTTCTTTTAGAAATTACTGCAACTTCACTGTAAAGCACCAGAAATATCTTTAAAGAGCTTATTCGAGTCATGATTTATTCTTGAAATGAAGTACGGTATGCTACACTGAGCCAATTTTCTGCTTTCTTCCTGCTTATGCTAACTGAAAATTTGTGTACCGGTGTTAAGAGTAATATGAAACACAGAGCTATTTCGTAGAACCAGCTAAAATTATACTTGAATAACTTATTTTGCGATACTCTAATTTAACAACTGCGAGAAAGAAAAATTAGACTGTAACTTATGTGTTCTTAATTAAGGGCAATTTCAGTACAGATAATACACAAGAGGCTAAAATTCTAATGAATTTTATAATATTTTCATTTTATAACTAGGAGAAAAAGTTACTGTCATAACTAGGTTACCATATTCTTGAGACATTTACAGGTTGGATGATACATAAATATATTTGTGATACCGTTTTTTCTTGCTTTATAAATAAATTTGAGCCAAATTAATAGTAACAATAATTATATTAGCTTTAATGTACTTCTAATTATATGATGTTAACCTAAGAATAGCATTTTAATTAATGTCACTGTAATGCATTGCTCTAATTGTAAGATCTGTATAAAATAGAGTTTCACATATTTCTTATTCACAAGTTTATGAAAAAAAAGTACAATTCTTAATTAAAACTATATTTATATTCAAGAGACAATGGTTTCATCTACGAATTATCTAAAGTCTAGTCTATATCCCTTTTTTATAAAAAAAAACGAATTAATAAGAAATATAAAGAATTTTAAAGTTCTGGATTTTCGCTAATTTAGATTTGAGAAACAGGTACGTATTTAGAATATACTATTAGACAAATAAAGGGCGATCTTTTATCGATTAATCGTAAATTTCGATGGTAAAAATGGGAATATCTCAAAATTACTATAGTAGTGATAACTGAACAAATAAAGTGGCGTTTTATTCTTTAAGTCTAAAATAAACTTATATAATTTAAAAAACGTGTACAATAAGTCATTGTCTATATATTAATATTATTTCTATCTTCTGTTTGTGCTATGAAATGTTAAAACAAAGAAAAAAGCATTTTATTTCAATAGAAAAGATGTATAGTCATCTTTCCACCCGAGACAAATTGACTTTTCTTTAAAAATCTCAGTGACCTGTTGGCATTATTTCCCTACCTTCATTGGATTATATATTATTAAAAATATACTTTGTTACATTTTCATTAGTTAACAACTTGTTTACAGAGTTAAAAATAGACTTTACACATTTACATAATTAATTTAATCTTTGTAGTTCGTATTTTATGAAAACGTTTCTTAAAAATAAAAAAACTGGAAAAATTAATAAAATGATTTTATTCTTATAGTAATGTATTTAAGAACTATACGGTTTAGTTCAATACTCAACGTTTCTCAATAATTACGAACATTATTTACTTTTTGTAATATCAAGATTAAAATTACTATTTTAAGCTGTTACTCCACAGTCAAAAGTCATCCCAATTTACACTAATATTGTTTTTTTATACATGAAAGAATTTCGATGTTTTTTCAGTATATTTCGTCCTCAGTCTGAAAAATGTGTGCTTATGGAATATTACGATTTCTCAAGCAAGAATTCTGTATACGCTTGCGTTCACAACCTTTCTGCATTCTCCCTCTCATTCACTATTTTTTCTTTTTTTTTTAAGATTCTTGTGTAGTATACCATTTATTATTAGTGTACAAAAATAATCCTTTAATATTATATAGAAAAGTAAAAAGTACTTTTTTCTTATTTGATTAAACATTAAAAAATGTAAATAGAATGTAATAAACTGTTGTAGGGTTACTTCAATATTTTTTTTCAAAATAATTATTTATAATATATTTATGAAATGGTGGTGTTTTTGTAAAATAAATAAAATAAATATCGAGGCAACATTTTTATTTAGAGACTTCGAACGGAATTAATGTTTGAATTTGAAAAAAGAATTTTACATGTGAAACAATAAAATGTTTTAAATAGATTATAAAAGATATAAAAAATACAGTTTTATAACATTATTATAGCCTTAAATGTTTTATAACATTATAGACATTAGAAAATATTGTATATTGTTTAAATTTTATGTTAGAAAATCGACGACTTCTATAATTCTTGAGTAAAGTTTAATGTTTATAGTAATAACTTTAACTAAGAAAAATAACATTGTATACAATATGTGCAGCTAATTTTCACTCGTTCAAGTACAAACACTTGATAAGTGATTAAATTTGAACGGATTTTCAACCGTACATATTACTTAATCAAACATGTCAAAACTCAGATTACCGTTCAAAACAAAGCTAAAACTAATATTATTCTGCATACGGTGATCTATTTCAACTTTCTCTACTACAAATTCAATCATAATTCATTGTGAAATAAAAATATAAAAGCAACCCTTGCGTTAAGCGCGGTCGTTCTCTACAGTTTATATCAAAACTTATCTAGGTATTTTTTGAAATTTTAACGGTCTGATCAAAGTACTGCAAGTTTTTCACTTTTTTCCTGGCAAGATTCCACCGGGGCTCGCCAGACGATGCATCATCGTCTAACCAAGTATAAAAGCGAGTATTGTCCGAGCAATTAATTATGTACCGATCATCTCTCGGAAAATCGCTTGTACCCCATTAAAAAGCGAGAGAGCTGGCAAAGGCCGCTTTTTAATTGAACGGAATGAGAGCGCGAAAGCGAGAGGATTCGCGCACTGAAATATTAATTAAGCTACTAGCGTTTCACGTGAAATATTTATTGCGTTGATATATGCGCTGGGGAATGAAGCTGGCGTTGCGCAAACGCGCTTTCGAGGGATTAATTCGCCGTTCTTGACTATTGTGGCTATGAAAAATTACTAGTATTGTACTAATATGTTTTAATAAATCATCGAACAATATACGTTTCAGTTGAAATTGATGTTTTTTTTTCAACATAGCGCGTTTAAAATTTAGCAGTTAAAATATTATAGTTTATTCAGGATTATTATAGCACACTTTATATGGAATTGGGATTATAATGTACTTGTGCACTGAATTTTTCATTTGTTCATAATTTTACCCTCCTGTAATGTCGAAACGCAAATGGAGAGATCAATTCAAATCATTTTACTGCTATGTAAAATGATGTAATTTACTCTACAAAGCCTTTTTAATTTCTCCAGACCGTTCCATTTCCGGTAGATGAAATTTCAGACAATAAAGTAAATACGTTTCGACCAATTATTTATCACTACCACCTGCTTCAACCTAAATAAATCGTTTATAAATTTAATTATAAATTATTTCTAATTATGTTAAAAACCAGCGTCCCGCAAATATCTGACAAATCTTTAGCTTGAGCCGGACATGATATTCTCAATTATGCGACGGCGAGCTATACGCGTAGCCTTATTATCGCGAGGCCGATAATTCCGCACCGGCGGTTCCTGTGTAATTAAATAAGCCGGTAAAAGTGTAATCCGCGGATGCGACGACGACGACGGCGACCGGTAATTCGCGTCAGCCTTCCTTCCTTTCTTCCGCCGAGCTTTATTATACGTTCCGGCGTGCAGAGATTCGGAGGAGAATCGATGGAGAAATTCATTCCAGCGTGCAAACAATTAGAATAATTGCGCGGGGTATATTAAAGCAGCAAAGGACACTCGGCTTATCGTGCGGGATTAACTGGTTTTTCTCGGCGGGATTGATGAATAATGGAGGGTTTCGATTGCGGACTTTTTCATGTGAAAATATCATTGTTTCTGGAAGAAATTGTTTGACAATCATGTGTTTCTAGTCGTGGTTTAATTTTTTTCTAATTTTTTTGCAGTGTTTCGGGATTCAATAATTTTAATTTCACAAAAATGATAGTTTTTATTTTAAATACCAGAATAATTGAAATTCATGTACATTCTAAAACTCTATGAATGACATGTTCACTCGTAGAGTAAGTGGCCTTGCCTTTTGAGTGAATACTTGCCCCAATTGAGTGAAATATTTCATTTAAGAGGATCAGTCTGAGTGAAATTAAGTAAAAATAAATAAAATATTTATATCACTTTTAAATATCGTACAATATAAATTTAGTTAATATAATTTTTTTGATACTAAAATTAAAATGTAGCGTTCAAAAAACTTTTAAAAGGGAAATATCACCTTTATATATGCTTAGGAATATAATTATACCTTGTTTTTTCTTCAACCTTTTTGAATATTAACCATTTTAATATACTTACCAGCTGCATTATATTAATAATTTTCTTTAAATTAACAGGAAATCCTCCTTGTAATCGAGAATACGAAAATCCATCTTTTTTTTTGTTTTTGTCTCATTGAAGAACAACAACATGACGTTACTTGCTATATTTTTGAAAAAATTTCAAAAGTAACATCAAAATCGAAACTTTTCAATTAACTAATTCAACATAGAGCAAGTATTACTAACTTATTTTAAAAAGTTTATTACGATGCGTGAAATAAATAACATTTACAAATTATTTGAAGTTATTGTCCAATATGAGACACGCGACAATTTTAGAAACGGAATAATTTTCTGTAACATTTAATATCCTTAAATAATTTTTCCTTTATCAAAAGTATCTAATAATCAATGATATATTTATTTTTCTTGGTGAATTAAGAACTCTAAGATAAGTAGAAAACTCATAAATATAAAATTTTAATTCATCTATTTACTTAATTTATAAATTTTCCAATTTTTGAAATCATTTGAAGTAATACAGTGGCTTAGTGTTCAATCAATTTCGGTGCTCTAATAAATTTTACACAAGTTTATAATTATTAATTGATCGCAGACATCCTGCATAATTAATTTTCATAAATCGACGTGCAGGATTTTTAAAAAGAGGTAATTAATACGTCAATGGCTTTTCATCATGGTTTACGAAATATTATATGGGTTGAACATAAGCACTGACACGCTATGATACGGTGAAATACGTAGAAAGTATACCGCTTATAATTGACATTCGAGGGACAATGCAACTAGGGCATTTGAGAATTTCCCGCAATTTAGTTAACATCATTGCGTTAATATCAATTGCTTTTACTCGTTGCTGCATGTATACTCTAATGTTCATTAATATTTGTTAAATTTGTTTGATTTCAATATCATAGTTATTTAAATATTATATAAATTAATAGTAAAATAGCGATTTGAGTTGTTAGGCTAGTTAATTTCGAGGTCTTCTTGTGTTTAGTTTTTTATTGCTATGTTTTAATAAAATGTAATAAAAATTTCTAACCAGGATAGTGTATGACCTCCGGGTCACAGATCTTGATGAAACTTTGAGATATGTTTTTGGGTACCAAAAAATGAGGAAAGCTAGAGCCGTATGGTCGAACGCTTCAGAAAATTCATGTTATCAATGTTTGGAGCTTTATTTTAATAATGTTAGCTTATAGACATATCGATAATTTAGCTTTGATAAAAATCTGTATCTATACTGTTAAATACTTTGTATAAACTATGTACAAATAAAAAATTTAAATAATTATAATCGTCACGTACAATAAAATGATAAATGAATTGATGGAAATCGAAATTATTTTTCAGGTAAGAAATAGGTAGTCAAACATAAAAATAACTTAAAAATGGAGACCAATTTTTAAATTGAAATGAAACATTTTTTTCGATTATTTTATAAAATTTATTGACGCAAAAGACACAAATAATGAAAACATTTACACAACGATAATAATTATAGCTATTTTCTAAATTTATGCAATATTTAACTAGTATGTCAGGGCTGTAAATAAAGACGGTATAAAATTACACTTAAAACCCAGAAATAGATCTCAACTTATTTTTACAAATAATAGGTCAGTTACATTTATGCCCCAGACAATTATTAAATTCAAATGTCTGGTTTTGATTTTATTATAAAATATAAATACAGATTTATTTTGGATTTCGAAGCTAGACCGAGGAATTTTTAGAACAAAAAACGTGAACTATCCATCTGGAACAACAATCCATTTTTTATCATTAAGGACTTTCTCAGAAATTTCGATATATGCTACAATTCCATTCCGGGAGAAAATTGATTTCGCTCATTTAGATTCAATCCAAAATGCTTATTGTCTTTCCGGCCTTCATTGGCTGTTTCGTGTCAGTTGCGGTGAGATTTGCTTTTTGGTTTGCCCATCATGGTATGTAATGTACATTATCCGGATGAGTGCACTCTGGAAAAGCGGCCATTCCACATCTGGTTATTGATTATCGCTCGGAAAGACACTAATCAGACTTTACTTATGGAAAATGACAAAAACTTCAAAAAGATAAAATACATTGTACTTTGTTCCGTTACAATATACCTTTCTTTTTATTATTACAATATTGAAAACTCGACTGTCATTTGAATATTTTATTTTACAATTCGATAATTTTGCAGATATTCTAAAATAATAAAACAAAATTTTTAATACTTTTAAAGTTATGTATAATATTGAATCACTTTATGGAGTTAGTCAAACATTTACACTGATACAATTATGATCGAAGTACACAAAAACTTTTATTCACTATCGTTCCATAGTACCTGGAAAATAATTGAATTGTAAAATGAATATTCAAATATTAACTTTTCAAATTATATAACACTGGAAGATAGTTGTAACGGATTAGCCTTCATCTAGTTTCTTGTAAATATTAGTACATTTCGATATTGATACAGTTTATAAGAGAAAAGAAGATTGATCAGACAGATAGAATTTAACTACGAGCCGAGCAATTTCTCGTTATATGCTTCTGAGCTAATATTTGCCATAAAAGTTATTCGTATTAACGGCCCCAGGCAAAACGAATTGATGATCTTCGCTAGAAAAATTGAAGATGATATTAACCAACGCTCGTCCGCTACATAACTTCACCGGATGAAAGGAAGAAAAAAACTTGAAAACTAAACAGACGAAATTGTAGCAAACTCCAGCGCGAGAGACAGAATAAAGCAGCTAATTCGGGAAATAGCCCTGAACTAAAGTTAGAGGGAGACTCGAAGAAGATCCGAAGGTGTGGCGACTGTGCGGATGAGAAACTAGGGGAGAAAAGGAGAATGAAGTGTGTAAGTGCCTGTACACGCGGCATGGAGAGAAGAGCGAAAGCGAGAGAGAGAAAGAGAGAGAGAGAGAGAGAGTGGCACGATCGAGGGTCCTCGAGAAGAGCGGATAATTAAATGTAGCGCTTTCCGCGCGTTTTCGAGCTAGTTCGCCCTCGCTCGGCGAGGGTAGCTTCGCTTGCTCATTTCCAGCAATAACTGAGACTCTCGAGTGCCGCTGCTCTCTCGAGTGTATCTACTCTCCCTCCCCCCCCCTCTCTCGCCGCGCGTACTTTCTTAACCGCCGCCCCTGTCTCTCTGCCTTTGTCTCGCGGCGTTTCTTCGGGTCTTGGCCGACCCTCGCGCTGTCCTCCGTAAACCCAACTCCTCGCGGACTCCTCTTCTGTCGCCGGCGCGTTCTGCCCCATTCGCTCGAGATGTTGGCTCTCTCTTCATGGCATACCTGTGCCAGGGACCTTTGTAGCTGTACGTTTATCGGTCTGCTTGCGCCGGAGAGAAAGTCGATACGATTTTAAAGTTGGAATTTTTTCCGTTGTTTGTTGGGTGTGGATATTGTAAATTGATAGTTTGTTAATAAATTTAATTTGCTCGTGTTTACTTTTATGTTACTGTACGGAGAGTGGATTTTATTAAGTAATATATTTTGTACAAATTTTGGAAGTTAAATATTGAATACCACGACAAGCTAATATTTTAGTACGTATTAACTTAATATTGTAATTACGTTTTATTAACATATTAACTTAATATTGTGTTTTTCTTTATTTAAGTGGAAAAAAAATCATCGAATCTTCCTAAGTAATTAAAACTTTCCACCAGTTACTACACTTATTATACGATAACCAATCATAAAAATAAATACATAACACACAAGGAAATGAAAAAGTAAATAATTATCTAACAACCATTAAAACATTATAAAGCAAGCATCAAAATTTATTTCTAAAACAACAACCCAAAAAAACATCCGACAAAAACCAGGCCACAATTACCAGAACGCGAGCATCAAAATACTCGTACAACCTGCAATATCGATCATACCGCAGCGGCGAGCAACGATATACGGCCCGGCAGCCGGCCGGCCAAACGGCCGAAGAACGTATCTCTATGAGCCGGGCCCGCTGGCTGTTGTCGCTTTTTTAAGAGCCGCGCGCCAGAGAGATATCGACAGAGAGAAGCTCCGGCCGATGCGGCGCGCAGCGGCGTCAGTTTGACCGATGGATTCCTGACCGCAGAGCGACGATCCGCTGGTCGCCGTAATTTCCCTGCCGCTGCTGCTGCTTCGTTTTCGCTCTGCCTTTCGTATAAACGTGCGGTCCGTGTGATGTGCCGCGCGGCCCGATCTGGACGCCGAATAAGCCTGCTTGTCGTTGGAGGCAAGCGCCGAGGTTTCATCGGACAGGTTTACTCTGCCGGAGCCTTTTCCCCAGTTGTGTCGGGGGGAGGGTTTTTGTTTCTCGATGCTGTTCTTTTGGCTCGGGGAGCAGCGTTTGTTGTTCGGTTTTTCGAGAGTGGATGGGGGAAAGGTCTTTTGTGGAATTTTTTTGTGGTGGGTGGGTTTGGAAAATTTGAATGTAAAGGATTTTTTATTTGCTGGAGGAAGGGGGAATATTTCGAATTTGCGGCTTGATGGTTTTTGAGTAATTTCAAGGGTTTTTGAAAATATTTAATTATTGTTAATGGTGTGTTATGTAACGAAATCTGTGTAAATGTTTATTTATTGTTTAAAAAACTTTTTTGACTATCCACAGATTTTTCAAAAAAAAAATCAAATAGTTTTTTATATTCTTTTACTCAGTTAAATCGCTGAATAATAAAGAATGAGTTATTACTTTAAAAAATATATAAATATTTGACACCTGAAGTAGCAATAAAAATTTGTATATTTACTCAGAGAATAATAAAAATGTTAAATTACATTAAAATTTTAAAATTTATTATTATATCCCTGTCAACATTCAAGATAATAATAATTAACAAATGTATCAAAATCCACATTACTACACTCGCGCAATGTAACTCTCCGTAACCCCAAATCGACAAATTTTTCTTTCAACCCTACAAAACCAACTAAAAAGCGAGCACCGGTCAATGCTTCTCGGTTAAAAAGCCACGCATCGAAACAAATCACAACATCCGCAACGCGCCCAGCCCGAAACTTGAAAAAAAAAACCCCGCAGCTCCCATTCATTTATTCATACGCCACCTCACCTTTGTATATTTTTCGTAAACCCTCTGGCTCGCTCTCGCTACCAACAGAGAGTTTATGGTATCGCTCAAACCACGAGCGCAGCCGCGCGGCCATCAGTCACTGTCGTTTGGCCTCGCGGCCTGCGCGCCGGCCCGCTGGCTTCCCGGCGCGTAGCGAATATATTTTTCCATTTTTTTCCCCTTTTGCCGGGACTATACGCCAGCGCGCGAACTCAAACACACCGGGCGGGCCCTGGGTCAATATGCATTTCCAGCGGCGGAAGACGCGTGCGAAGAATCGCAAGCAGCAGCTGGAGATCGCGATCATCGCGTGATGAACGCCCGACGCGAGCCAAGAGATTGGATGTGGAGCGCGCCGGGGCCGTTTGCGTACACGCTCGGCGCGCTCTGGCTAATGGCTCGGCGGGTGTCTGGCTTGTGTTTGCCGATGGAGATGAGGTTTATTGTTATTTTCTTTCGGGATTAGGAATCGATTCGCGCGCGAGGGTGGTATAGTGCTGTTTTTTCGTGCGGTTAGGTTTGTAGAGAGGTACGGAGCTGCGGCTTGTAAACAGTGTAGTTGATGTTTTTGCGATGGGTTTTTTAGCGGTGGACTCGGAAATAAGATCATGGTTGGGTAAATTGTTGTGGAGCATAAAATTGTGGGAATTTTGGAATTGATAAATCTGTTTAGTATTGCTTAGGTTGGAATTTGATTTTATGTTCACGTGTAAATTACATTATTAAAAAACTTCGATTTAGAAACCATTAAGCCCAACTAATTTTATTTAAAATATGTAAACCTTGTAGTTTATTTAATAAGTGTTTCATTGCAAATATTCAATAATCTTATGTTCTAATAATTTAAAAAGGAAAGAAAATATAAATCATAAAAGAAAGACATCTAAAAGAATCTAGCATAGATTCTATGAGCAATTTATAAGTAGTAATATCCGCGATTATGTCAGACATCTCTCAAATACTACTTGCTTTCCACGCAATCATAAAGTACACTACAATATAAATAGACGAATTAAATCTTATTTCTTCAATTACAACGTGAAGACAAATATTGCCAAAAGTAACTTCAAATC
>JAPYZA010012096.1:0-16929 GCA_030522685.1 Eupelmus azureus | reverse complement strand
GTGTAGCCCTCTTCAGTCATTTTGCCCAATTATTGCCAACTTAAACAAAAACCGTTATAAAATTTTTAATTTAGTTTTTAAGTGCTTATGGAAAAAAATGAGAAACAAATTTTTTATTTATTATATATATGTTTCTTAGCAAGAACGTATAAAAAATAACATCTCCGTTATATTTACGTGAGCCATTCTGATTCTGAAGAGCACCAAATATTGAAACGAGTTTGGAAGCGAAATTTATTAAACTAAAATAATAAAAATAATGAAGAGAATATTTCATTTTATTTGGATCAAAAATATTATGTATAACCACACCTCAACCATCGCAATAATAATAATTAAAAATTAACCGTTTCCATCACCCTAACTTCAAATCTTCCACTCTGCAAAGCACTCCAGCCATCCCAATCCACGCGACTTGCCCGGAATAAGCCTTCCAGCGCACTATTTACACAATAAAATTTGGAAAATCACCGGAGAAAAACAAACACACTCACGCCAGGATGAATCTCACGTGAGCGGAAGTACATACGAGCAGTCCGCTTGTGGATCCTCTCTGCGTCAAAGTCTATGTTTAGTGCGTCAATAATAATCGCGGAATCACGCTAGTCCGATCTTGCGGGCTCTCCGCGCTGGCGCGTGTATATTTTCTTCGAAAGCGAGATTCCTCCCCGTATCAAACCGTGAAATTCATGGAAAAGACTGGGGCTCTCTCGTATATGCGCGTCCAGTTCCGCCGCCGTTTCTATACGTCGGGCTTCCGACGAGGATTTAAAGACAGAGTTAAAGGCTTTTAATGTAAACGTGTAATCAAACGCAATGCCGGCACTGAGAGGGAATGTAATTTTATTCGCTGAGCGCGATCTTTTTACGCCCACGCGCGGGCAATCGAATTGTAAACAGGAGTTTTGAAGGTGGGAGTTATCGGTTTGGTAAATTAATTTTTATGCCGCGATTGGGTTTGCCTGAAAATGAATGTTTTGAAAAAAATGATTTTATTTTATGGAATTATACTATGTAGGATTTAGCGGACGCGAATTTGTAGGAATTGAAAATTTTTAATTTATGAGGAAGTTTATTTAAATTAGTGAAAATAAAATAAAATACTTTGTACAAAATGCATTCATATAAGCAAAATAAATTTGTAAAGCAAAATTAGCAAACAATTTGTAAAGTACGTTTATTCAAAATATTCTTGCAATTAAAATTTAATATATTTTTTAACAAAGTTTGTAAAACACATAATAGAGGAAAAACTTTAGTTGAAAATTACAAAAATGTACACACAAATATAATAAAATACAATAAACAAGATCAACAAATACAGCGCAGCATATCGTTCTTGTTTATTATATTTTTCAATACACGACTAATAAAAGTTTCGTCAGAATTTCGACTTTTCAAAATAATTAAAAAACACACTCTCATCCACAGCTATCGAACCCATAAAATCCATTTGAACACAGAAGAATCGTAAACCACGTGGCCAGCTCAACGGTAACCACGGAAATTCCGGAAAAATCAAAGCCCCAAAGCAACTACACATCGGTTACCCAACGACCTTAACAACCTCACGTCACAAAAAGCCGCGCGCCATCCTTCCCTCTAAAGCATCCTTATCTCCCCTAACTCGTGTCGAGCTGTCCCACTTAATTTTACAACGCGGGCTCTAATAGAAATTCGAAAAAAAATCCATTCAACTTCCTTTCTCTCTCTTCCTCACGAGAGACGTAGTTGAGAGCTTACCTTCAATCGTTCATTTACACGCGGCGTTGGAAATCAGAAGCGATAATCTTTCACGTACACGTGTACACACATAGACCAATATACGCTTACCTCTCTTCGCTTACCTGATGCCCGCCTGCGTGGCTGCATCCCGTAGGTATAAACACATGCGGAGACGCCACGCGCACAGCTGTTCTCCGAGACGCTCGTGTGTGCCTGTGTGTATAGGTTAGGGGAAAATCCCAAGCGCCTATTCTGCTCCCCCCTCCCCCGCGCGCGTCCTTCGGTTTTTCTCTTTTCACGGCGTTTGGCTGCCAGAGTTGCAGCATATATACATGTATACTACCTCGTCTAACCCCACCCCTATACGACGGCTGGGCCGCTCTCTTTTTTTGTGCGAGCGTCCCTTTCTTCTGCGCGCGCTCGAGTTCCCCGAAAATTGCATTTCGAGGCGGAAAAATATTTGGAGCTCTCTCTCTCTGAGGGAAAAGCGTGCAGCGCTGTCATGACGGCTGTATACTTATATAGCGAAGCGTTCGCCTTGTTGCGTTTTTATTGATCGGAATTTAAATTTTACGACGCGGGGATAGCGACTGAGAGCCGCTCTTTAAATGGGTTTAATTAACGGGCCGCGAGCGGCCACTAATATTTGAGGCGTGCGCAGTAATTGGGAAAATAAGTGAATGCATGGGACGGGAGTAAGTCTTGGAGAAAATAAGTAATATAGGAGAGTCTTAAATAAATAGTTGAGGTTTAGATTGCGAACAAAATGGTTTATACGTCAGCGGGAAAAGTGTGTTTCTCTGAAAAAGAAATTTCTATATTCGTTCATCGAAACAAATATACAATTATCTTGTATCGGCTAAGTAAATATTGGTTCGATTTATTTCAAGTGAAAGCCTGCGAGACGTTTGGTAAAATTCGTTTTTACTTTCGAGTTAAATAAAATTTCTCATATTTACACGGGATATTTGTATACGCAGCGATGTCACTCACGCAGATGTTTATCTCAAAGTTTATTGACCTCGCTTGAAAAATTATTCATTTCAAATGTTTCGCTAGTTTATTTTCAGCTGCCAACAAAGGAAACATTTTTTCTCCCTTTTTCGAGCACAATGTTTGCAATTAAGAAGATGAAGAGGAATTTCAAAGTGAGTTCTCTCTTTTTATTAAAACACCATATATAGCCGCAATATGCGAAAACAAAAATTTGCAATTAAGCCACAATTACGTTTTTACAGGACTGACCTACTTTGCGCGCTTAAGAAAGCAACTCTTCAATTTAGTTTCAAAATTATTTCGCCCCGCTGCATTTCAGCCCAGCGAAAAAAAATATAAACTAAGAAACATAACCTTCCAAAAATTCAGGCCCAAAGTGGCATTAAACGTACTTACCCCAAATAAATTCTAAAACCTTCGCCGGAAACGACAATTCACTAGTACACACACAATAAATAAAAAGCATACCCGCCTGGAGAAAATCCGTTAAGGGGCATCTCTCCGTATAATTTCGCGTGCCAAAGGAGCGAGCGCGCGCGCAGCAGCAGCGACAAAGAATTTCCAGCGGACCGTCAAAACACAGCGGAAGGGGGAGTATATACAGCGTGGCACGCTAGGAGGACGAAAAATGCGCGAAAAAAAAGGAGCGCCGAGGGGGGGAAGGAACTATGCAACCGGCAGTTTTCGCGCGACAAAAGCTAGCGGGCCAGAGGCACTTGGGTTGCAGTATAGTGTGTGTGGCAAAAACGACATGCGCGTATACCTGGAAGAGGTCAACGAAGCGCGTGCCTTCTTGCGCAGAACTCGAAGAGGGTACACTTTGAAGCTGTATATGTGGCTTGTGTAGCTTTAATTTTTGTGACGTCGAGTGTAAGAGTGCGCATGCAGTCAGCAGTGCAGGTGAAAGGTTATGGCGTTTGATAAAGCAGACGTGCAGTTATAAACGCTTGGAGGTTTTTGTGTTTTCGTTAATAGGCGTTCGAGCGCATAGGGTTTTTCAGAGTAAGTAACGGTTTTGAGTGATCGAAATTAATGGCTTCTTAATTAAGTGATAAATACGATTCGGATATGTACTAGTGTGGAAAGAGGTTAAGCGGTTTCTTCACACTATTGGCTTTTCATGTTTATTGCTATTATACCTAATAAAACTTGAATACATGTAAAGCCGGTCAGACATATTAGGTGTCAGTGTATTTTGAAAAGCAGGTCATGTAGTTTTGCTGTGTAATTGAGTTAAGGTTCAAATTTATTATATTCTTGTTGGACAATTTTAAACATTTAATTTTTTGTCAAAAGTTTTTTTATTTTTAATAACATTTATTTTTACAGTGTAATACTTTTGTTATCTTAATATATCGTTTTAATAAATATAAGCTTTTACATAATTTATTAAAGGATTTGAACTAATTCATTAACCTACGAAAATATCGTTTAGAACGCTTTAAAAACTGAATAACCTTATTCGATAATTCTGTTATTTTAGTTAATCCTATTGGAGGATTTGAAAACATTCTCTTCGTCGGTCAGCACCTATTGTTGGAAACTTTATTGCGAGAGTATAACAATCTTTATTGAATCAAAAAATACAGATGAATATTTAATGTATAAAAGTATTCTTATAAAAAGTAATCTCTTAGAACGATGGTTCGTAGGTAGCCGAGAAAAAGAGTGCAATAAAATCCTCGAAACTCCAGGTATGAAGAATAAGGCCCTTTCTCGGTTACTTAGCTGTTTGTGTTCAGTGTGTGAATCGTTGTATAGTCCAACACCTATATATATCTTTAATTAATCTTTAGATTAATTTATTGATTTTTATACTTATTGTGTTTTAAGCATTTAAATAAAAATTACCTATTTAAGTGAGTAATCAATAAACTTTACACAAAAATTTATCGGAGGCAGTATTTTGTTCTAGAATATATCTCAACATTCAAATGTCTTTAATTCTCCAATGCTTGTAGTCCACCAAATTCCTCAAAAACTGTTTATTAACCTTATCTAAACAACAAACTCCAGTTCCATAATTCGCCAAGCAAACTCTCCCCAAAAACCGTCCCTCCCCCCAAAAAACCCTCTGCGTAAACGGGGCGCCCTCTCCTCTCTCATCCCACATCGCACTCCCGAGCAAAACACAAGGCTCGCATCCGCGCCACAACACAAGGTGCAGAAGAGAGAGAAATAGCCGAGAAAGAGAGAGAGAGACAGCGAGAAAGGCATTCTCGCTGCGCGCGCAGCAAGCGAGCACGCTGCATGCGAGCCGGCGCGGCGCGTTCCGCGTGCTCTCTCGCTGCTGCGGCGACGGCGGCTCGAAAGGTCCTCTCCTCTCTCTCTCTCTCTGAGCGAGCGCGGCAACTTGTCGGCGCGCCGTGAAAGCGCGCGCCAGTAGTTCCGAAACGCTCGACGCGCGAGGGTCGTTTCTGTCGCGCGCTCCTGCGGCTCTTTATATTTAACCACGCGCGCCGAAAATAGCCGGGCCCGCGTTAGCATGTAACCCGGACAAACCAGTTTTCCGAATAAAACACGCCGCTGGCCTAGCTCGTATAAACCCGAGACTTGTCTCTTGCGCTCTCTCACCTGTTTTCTGCGTGCAAGGATTTTTCGATTTTTCCACTCGCTTTGCAGGGAGGCTGCCTCTCTCATCTCGCACCTGCGTATAGACTTTTTCTCTGCGGGAAGAAAACGCACAGCTGTGCAGTCTCGTGTTTTTCGCGTTACTCCTGCGATGCGGGAAGAGGCAGCGTGAAATTATCGCGAGCCCTTTAAACAGAACATACTGTGCGTACGTGCTTTGTTTACATACACGGGCAGAGCCGAGAGAGCGAGATATCGCGCGTGTTTGTGTCTGTGTCTGTGTCAGTGCGCGCGCGAGCGAAAGCAAAACAAAAGCCGCGAACAGTGCCGAGTTTACATATACAACAGACCTTTCGAAAGGGGCACGAGCCCCCTGGTGAGGTGATAAAAACCGGACACTCTCCGGTAAGCGATCGAGCAACTTTCTTTTATACAGAGACAGCCAAAGCTATACCAACAGAACCATGGCACGAATCTGCCTCATCCTGCCCCTGCTGCTGCTGCTGCTGCACAGCTGTCTCGGCGTCGAGGTGAACGAGCCGATGCAGCAGGAGCCGGCCGCCGAGCCCATCGTCAACGTGTTCCTCTGCTGCCAGCTCAACGAGGACCTGGACAAGCCCAGCAACGGCCAGGTCGGCTGCGTACCCAGCAAGGAGCGCTTCCATCCGCTCATCTACTCGCTCTCGACGTCCAACTTCCTCATGGAAATACCGTCCTCGTGGTCGCTCCGGCCGAACACGCGGCCCACGTGCAGCAGCGCCAATGAATCTTTGCGCTACATTGCTGCCAGTAAACAGCGAGCCAACCCCTACGTGCTTTTGGACGTTGACGCCTCGGTGTCGCTGAACGGCGGCTCGGGACTGAGCTTCGAGCCCGGCGAATTCTGCCTGGGCCACTCGGGACTGCTGGCCTGCATGCCCAGGACGAACGAGAGCCACCAGGCCGCGGCCACCATGAGGCCGAAGCTGAGCAAGTGCTGCGGTGAGAACGCAGCTTACGCGCCGTGAGTACACATCTTTTTTACCTTTTTTTCTCTTAGGAAAAAATTTTTTTTTGAGTACCATGGACTTGCCATTATTTGTAAAGGGTCCCCTTGGTTTTGGGAAGCCTTCCGTGCTATTAAGTGTGTGTGTGCATAAGGAGAGGGAAGACACGGCTCGTGAGAGATCGGTTGAGTGAGATAAGGGGCGCACACCGTGCCGGCATGCGCGCACCTTTAAGGTCCCGGGGTATAATTATAGCGCGCGCTGCCGAGCGTCTAGCGAGTTTCTCTCTCGCTTTTATACGTTTTGAGAACGGCGGACGCTCTTTACACGTGGTCTGGATTTGTTTGCTAGAGAAAATTCGAGGGAGAAGCGATTTTGGTTCGCCGGGGCTTTTAAGAGATACATAAGTGTGATTATTAGAATGTTGGTGCTGAAACTCGAAGTGAAAGGTAGTTGTGTAGGTTTAAACGTGGGATAAGATTAGGTTTATCAAAAGAAATGTACGTGAAAGTTTCTTTGTGTTGGTGTTTAAATTGCCGTGTGGTGGGCTTTGATGCGACGCGCGTGTTTACGTACTTCTAGGGCGATCAGCTGATTCGCAACAGCTGATTTGGTTGGCAACGTTTTCTTTTTAAAGAAAGCTGAAATTTTTTTTTTTTTTTTTTGTTAAATTAGGAAGTGAGATGTGATTGTTTTGATTGATTGTTAATTAATCATTTAATTTAAATAAATTTTAAATTATTTACATTTTCTTTTTCAAATAATAGTTTGATCGATTCTTTTATAAATTTCTTTCTTATTAAAAATGTGGGTTTTTTTAGTTGTATAATAATTATTGTAAATCAATATATGATGCTCAAATCTATTAATTTAAATATAAAAATATTCACAAGTATTGTTACAAAACATGAGAATTTTTACCGCTTTCCAACTTCTTTCTAACGTATTAACCGTTATTGAACCTATATATTCTGTAACGATTACAATGAAATGTACAAGGAGTAGTAAGCGGATTTATGTATTGAATTCGGATTAACAGACGTTTCTTTATGATTTGCATTTTTTATTGAGCTGACTATTTAAAGTAACAGTAATCGGGCTATACAGAAATTAAGCTGTGTTAATAAATAATGTACTATTATAAAATTAACTTTCGTTCCGTTTTAATCTTTTTTCATACATTTATAAATACTTTCGTTGTACATAATATGAGCCTATAAAAAAATCCATTTTTATCTCTACTCCCGTTACAATGTAAATATATCGATTATAAGTTCCTCGTGACATTAAATAATCGTAAATCACAAACTCAAAATAAAGCATTTTCTTCCGCGGTCAAAAATAAAATTCGCCCAGCTATAAAAGGACGAGTAGAGAATTTAGAAACAATGTACGCGGATTAACAGCGTTCTCCGACCGCTGTGCAAAACTGCGATCCTGACTTTAATTGTCGCTCATCTTAATTTACGCGTAAGTAAAAGTCAGTTCATTCTGATTCACTTCTTTACGAGCTTTCTGGCGACTGTCCGTACGAAAATAGTGCGTGGCATCTTTACTTCTGTGTATGTGACATCACAACAAATCAAGACCGCCGAATGTATTTTTAGCTTAGTTACGTTTTCTTGTTTCTTTATTAAGTTAAGGATTACTTGCGGCTCGAATACCTCACGAGCTTTGCATTTTACTCCCTTGAAACATTTAAAACAATCGTTTATTCACGCTAATTTTTGTGTCAAAATATTCGATGTCTCTTTTATTTTTTTTGCATTCATGTTTAAATCTTACAGTGTATAAATATAACATTTGTCATGTAGAGAAAAACTTTTTCCAATAAAAAATGCCAAGTTGTTATTAAATGACTAGAGACAGAAAAATTTTCCTCGTGCAAAAATATCCATTCATTTATAAATAGAAACTTGACACCGCCTTTACCACCGCAAATAACAATAAAAATTCACCCGCATCAACAAAAAGAAAACAACCCACCCTTCAACCTACAAAAGAAAATGTCTCACCAACCTCTTCACCTCCTTTGTTTCAGCCTAACGCGATCATGCGTGGAAGTCGAGGGCGAGAGATTCATATCTCTCGAAGAAGAAAAGCCCCTTCTGCTAGGCGAGGGCACCGCCAACGGCAACACCAGCTTGCCCATGGAGATGACGAACGGCTTCCCCGAGTGTCCTAACAACCTGACGATCATCGGCGTTATGGCCAAAGCGGAGCTGCAGAGCAACGGCAGCGTGAACTACATGGGCCAAAATGTACCCTCGGAGAAATTCTGCATCGAGCGCGTGAAAGCGACCAACGGCAGTCCTCTGATAGCCCACATCATCGCCTGCTCCGAGCACGCCGCCCAAAAGTAAGTGGTTTGCCATTTTTAGTGCTTTGTGAGCTATAATAAATAATGTTTAGCGATGTAAGATTTTGCGGATACGGATTTTGCTGGTTTTTTATTGTTGGTAAAATAAAAAGGATTTAGATGTTTGTGAAAGTGCTTCTGTTTTGAAGTGAGCAAAAGTGGTGGCTCTATTCTTCTATAATGACTGAGATAAGAATCGGTAAACTGTAGAGTATTAGTAATTGTGCGTAAATTAGTTTTTGACTGTTCAAAGGAATGCTATCGCAGCTTAACACTATCATCAGTTCCTGTAATGGAATCTAATTTAGATTATACCGAAACGCTTTAATGTAAAATTAAACCCGAATTGTAAATAATTGCACAAGTATTCAAACAGACGATATTGAATTTCCGGTTCGGTTTTAATTCGTTAAAAATAAAGATAAGCTAATAATCGGCGTTTGTACGTTTTATCGATAAAATTATGTATTTTTCTACACCCAACTAAATATACCGCTGTTCTTTTCTCTCACTCACACCCAATAAAAATGTAATTTCAACCCGCTTTACAATCGATCAAAATTTAAATAAAAATAGCCTAGCCATCGTCACATTAACCGTGCGCGCTTGTACAATAGCACGATCAAACTTTCGCTGCGACCAGCCGCAACTCCGGAATATTCATTATATAATAAGGGGAAAATCTCCCGTTGCGCTCGAGCCAAGGCGCAGAACTTTTCGACGATTATATGAATCTTGAATGGCACGCGCCAGCAGCCGTCCTGCCGGCGTCGCGCCGTAGATCTTCTTTTCAGATTTCAGACTCGATGGGATTTTCATCGCGGCCGGTTTTCTGTAGTCTAACGCTAAATATTGTCGGACGAATAATTTCGGCCCACCGCGGGTAAAATAATTTTCGCCCCGGGCTCAGGGATTTTCCGAGCCGGACTATTCCACTTTCTGTTTTTGGAGCTTCGAAGTTCGTCGATTATCTATGCAAAAATTATTCCCGGCGCGCGCTCGCTTCGTTATTATATTCCGGGCTTGATTCAACTTTGCCGTTTTAAATGTATGCGAGATTCTATTTTACAATTGTTTTACAATTTTCCAGCATAACGTAAAATATTTTTACGCCTATAACAATTTTAAACAAACACTTAAAAATTGAATAAAAAAACCATCCAACCTTCGTTACGTTCAACATGTTTTTGCTTTTAAAGCAGCGCTCAGCAGCCGAGTACACTTGAGCAGCAACCTTTTATTCCTTTGTCGGAAAAAGCTTGCAGCTACCTCCCCATATTTTTCTTATTTCCCGGCGATCCGCTCTCGAAAGAATATCTACTTAATATGTAAAAATATTTCCTCCTCGCGCGCAATTTGCACTCGTACGCGCGCTTCTTCGTAACTTCTTACAGGCAATTTCAGCCCTCCTCGACATTTTCGTTCTCTCTTACCACGACCCTCGTAATAATCCAAACTACGCAACGAGAAATTATTCGCACTCGCAAAAGTTAGCCCGTACTCTGGCGCACGCATGAGTTAACAAAAGGCATCCTCGCAAAGGAAGCAGCTCTCTCTCCTCTCGCGGAAGAGCGGGAAAAAATTATCCGCATTTGCATAAAGCCGAAGGAGAGGCTCGTTTGTTGCGCCGAGGCACTTGCGAGGCAGCCGAGCCGCGGGAGGGACTAAGCCGTTCGGCAATGACGAGGCTCGCTGAGTCACAAAAAAGAGCGCTCGCTTCTTCTCGATCGCGCCCTTGCGCGCACGGACCAGAGAGCGATTATTACGTTCCGTTTTTACGAGGTCCCGTTTCGCGCGCCAGCCGCGGCTTAACGATTGGAACGAAGACGACGCGCTCGGGGTCGCCCTGTATATATATCCCCGGCGTAAATTCACCATTCCTGCGGGCGCGATCGCCCTTGGAAGTCTCTCTGCGATCTTTCCTCCCTATACGCGTGTGTTGCTGCAGTGCCTGCTTTGTGTTGCTCTTGGCGGAGAGAGCCCGAATAAAATTATATCCCGCAACCTGTTTTTCGCCTTTTCATGCGCCAGCCACTCCGTCTCGCTCTTTCTCCCGATCGTGTATGTATATACGCGCACGGTTTATTCAGCGAGCGAGAGCTCCGCACTACACACAATGGGAGGCGCGCGCGTGCGAGAGTCTCGCCGGGGATATTGAAACTGGGCTGCCGCCGCTGCTGCAGCGGGAGAGCAGCTTCACTTTTACTTTTTTAGCGGAGAGTTGCATATAATGGAGCGTTAAGCGCTCGCTGCGCGGGGAAGTTTGTAGCGCTTGCTTTTTTTTGGTTTGCGTTTCGTTGGGGAATTTCAATTAGTAGTCGCGCGAGATTAACTGCGCGATGTGTGCGTCTCTGTGTGCATATGGAAAATATAATTGCGAGCTCGGATGTTAATTTATTGTTTTTGGACGCGCAGTGACTCGAGCGTTTTTTCAAATATTCCATTATCGCGCGCGTTTACAAATAAACGCGTGTGATCCAATTCCGACGATCGGCAGTCTTTATCGGCCGACTTCAAACAAAACCCAGCGCGCCGATCGCTGTATCACTCTGCAAAGTTCCTTAAACCCATGTATCTCGCTCCCTCCGGCGGCTCGACAAATCTTTGTTATGATACACACGCCCGAATCCCGACCTTGCCACCGAGCGGCAGAAAAATGCGTCACCCGAAAGAAGAAAAAAAATTCCTCGGTCTCCTCTTTATTTTCCTTCTCTCTTTCTCGGCGCGGCATAAATCGATCGGCAGCTCGCGCTGCAGCGGCCGACGACTCTTAATCCCCGCTGCAGCGGCGCGATTTGTAATTCGCCGCGCGGCCGTCGACTCGAAGTAGGCGCGAACGAACGAGCGCGATGCGCTTTCGCAAGGACGCGCGCAGCGGAGGTTCAGTGGCTTTTTCGACTGCGCTGAACGCGTTGGGTGACGGCTGCGTTATCTGTGTGGAGAGAGATTGTCGATTGACTGCCATGTTTGTTTAGCGGATTAGCGCGGCTGCGATGTTTTTCTTGAGGTTGCCGGTATCTTAGTGCTCTTTGTTTTGGAGATGTGGAATGTGCGAGCTGGGAAACGTTGTTGTTTGAAAATAAATTCAACAGGTTTAGGAAAATCGGTTGGCGTGTTTGGGTAATTGAATGTTTGAATTTTGTTACATTTGTTCTGTAAATAGTAAATGTTCGTTTCTAAAAGTAATTTTTTATTGAAATGCAAAAATCGGTATTGTTTTCCTATTATTTCATTAGATTTAAACTCGAAAATCAATAATTTAAAGTAGAAGAAAACCATCAACAACGGATATCGCTTGAAATTCCGATAATTCCCGACCCAAGAATGACAATATTTTGACACAATCATCCATCGCTCGTCGATCCCCTTCATCTCCTCAGTCTCTCACTCCCTTCCATCCTCTCCAACACAACGACGACACCGTCCCCGACCCTGAACTCCAGCAAACAGAGGAAATCGTCGTCGTCGACACTGTTGCAGCCAGAAAATACAGCCTCACCACCCTACACCCGTGTAAACACGAAAATATTCACGCGCTAATGTATTTACAAGCCAGCTCGCTCACCCAAAGCCGCGAGAACAAAAAATCATTAATTTTCGCGCTCTTTACCGCGCAATAATAATACATAGCCCGAGCTTTGGCCTTCTTTCGCGCTCGCAGCAGGCGCCAATTGAAACGAGGGAAATATCTTTCAAAAGAGGCGCGCGCCGGAGTCCTAAGAAATATACGACGAAATGGAATTTCTGTGAGAGCTCGCTTATATGAGGGAAGGAGAAAGGAACGCGTGTGTGAGTCGCGCGCGCTGAAAAGAAAGAAGTGGCCGGCCGTTCACCAGCCGGTAAATTGCCGTCCGTTTGTTCGTTTTGAATGTTTGCTCATTGAGAAAAAAGGCGTGTTCTCGTGAATGTAGTGCTTTTTGCTTGATTTTTTTTTCTGGGCTTGCGGAGTTTTGTTCGGTGGTTTGTGATGATTGAAGGGGATTAATGAGGAAGTAATGAGATTTGTTCTAATCAACTATTAGTTTATTTACAAATGTGGTAAAAATAACGTAAACCTAACTAACGACACACCTACTGAAAGATTTAATTAAAATCTCACCTAAAAAAGTGTCATAAAAACCAAATTTATCACGTCCCGGCACATTTTCCTCCAAAGCAGAAACCCACCGAGCAAAAATTCAAAGCGAAGGTCAAAATCGTTAAAATTCCAGAAAAAAAGCCACCAAATGAAAAAGGGATGCGCGTCGTTTGCCCGAGTGCGGTTTTCAAGGCGAACCTCATCGGCGGAACGCGAAAACGTTTACGTTCAAGGCGCTCGGGCGAACCTCGAGCCGAGTCATTCGTCTCCTTATACGAGAAAGGGACCGACCCCCCCTCCAAACCTTCTCAATATAAGCGCCTCCATATACGCTTATAATCAACCTGCCGGACTATCCTGCACACTTATCTACACGCCAATGACAAATTCACTCGTACGAAATGAAAAGTAGCCCGGGCTTTCGTTAACCGGTCCCGCCGCCGCGCCGGCAAATCGAAACGGAAAGCCGATACACTTCGTGTGCGAGCGGCCGTATGTAAATCCTTATAAAAGCCGCGCTCGCGCACCTCTTCAGACGAGAAAATGAGAGGAGAGAACCGGTGCAGCTCGACCTACTTGAACGAGCGAGCGCCCGGTCCGGCCTTCTTTTTCCTCCTCTTTTTGCCTTGCGCTCGACGTGGATATATATACGCGCGCACGAAATATCGGCAGCGCCGATCTTTGGCCGAACTTATCGGATGGCTTTATTGCAGCGCGCCGACGATCGGCGACTGCTGCGAGCGGAGAGGAAAAAAGCGGGGGATTGGGGAATCGAGTTTTTAAAAAAGGTGGGCAAGATGAGAGGGAGATCGGGACGCGAGAGGATGAACGAAAGTGAACGCGGTAGAGAGGAAGATGTGTGCTAGATGGACGGTTAATATAAATTGCGCGCGCTCGGGCGAAAACGGTTTTTCGGCTGGGATTAATTTCGGGAGCAGAGTTTTTCGAGAGCGGAAGATGTGGGCTTTATGTGGGTTACGGCGCTTCCAAGAAGCGGCTATCGCCGGGAGATTTATAAGCTCGAAAGTTATTGCTTTGTACAAGTGATTATGGATAAAAGTGTAACGGTTTGGAGATTTAAGGCTCTTACGGGAATCGACCTCGTTTTCGGAAACAATTTTTTCGCGATAACATCTTTTTATTACAGTTTTGGTGCAGCGCCCCGATAAATTGCAAAATATTAATCTGCGCACCGTTTTAAGCACTGATTTATAATGTTTTCTCAATTGCCAGCGTACCTGAAAAACTGTAATTTCGCTTGAATAAAGTATGAAAGCTCGTACATCACGTGAATCTAGTTACACTTTAAGCAAGCGTTCAAAGAGCCTTCTGCCTCGAATCAAAGTAAGATCTTTTATGCGGCTCCAAGTCTAGCAGAGCCCGAATGCTTTTGATGAAACCGCTCGCGCGCTAGGCTATATGTAGGTAGGCAAGAAGCGCGCTCCGCGCGACTCCGGCTGTGCCGCTCGAGCTAATCGATGCTATACACCGCGACGAAGCGTGAATTTCCTTGGAACTTTACGCGCGGAATTTGCGGCATCTCTCTCTCTCTTGCGGCGCAGAAGTCTGCTTTTAGCAGGCCTGGAATTACCGACGAGGGAGAGGAGTATCTATTGCCGCGCGTCTTCGAGGACTTTGTCTATTAAACTTTGCCATTTCCTGCTTCAGGTTGGAACTATGGATTTAGCGGAGCCGGTGCTTTTTGTTTTGAGGTTTGCCGTGATGATGAAATAGGAATTGTAATCAGTTGTACAGTTCTGCGGTGTTCGGGAATCTGTGACAGTCGATGCTTTGAAATTTGTTGAAAGAGATGCACAGAATAGATATGTAAAGTTAATGTAAAAATATTGTTTAAATAGTTTCGCGTGTATTAATGAGTATTCAAATGAATCACTAATACAAAAACGTATACTTTAATTAAAAATAATAATTAAAATGATGTCATTGGTGTTATTGAACTCCTGTACTATTACATCTTTCTTATATGAATACATATCTTAAACATGCATGACGAAATTTATATGTTGAATTAATAACGAAAATGACTCAAGCGCATGTACAATTTTGGTATGGACATGAGAGCAAACGTCTAAAATTTAAAAGTCATCGTACATCCTATGTACACTCATTTGAATAGTGCTTGTTCTAGCTATACCTATCATCATCTTATGAAATTTATTTTGTTCGTTTAAATGAAAATTCAAAAAACGATTTCTTTCAAATTTTCTAATCCAAAAGAAACTTTGTCAAAGAATGTCTCGCTGACTATATCATATATACATAGAATTGTCCTGAAACGGATCTATGAGTAAAATTTCATTAATAAATTTGTTTAAAAATAAATGTTGCGGTTGGATACGTAAAAATTTCTTTTATTACATTCAAACATTTCTGACTGATGAATTCGCGTTCACCAAAACCGGATCTCCGAATTTTACAAACACCTTGTTCTTTATACCGTGCACACAGCATGACTCAGTTTGAACGCAAGTCGGATCCTCCTTGTAATAAATATTTATTAAAACAAAAGCCTTTCTAACTCAAACATAAACATTTATTCTAAAACTCCTCGCTGCCCACAATCATTTCCAAACCACCGCGTTTCCTTCACCGAATAATTACACTTTCATTGCTCCAAATTTCCACATCCTCCTCCCCTCTCCCTAACCCATAAAAGCCTCCGCTCATTAAGGCCGTGATGCACTTTCAAAATAATCCCACACCGGCGTCAATCTGCAGAAAGCCGCGAAGGAAAGCGCCAAAGCGAGCCACCTTATTGACGTCACTTGAGTATTAACACTTCCGAGAGCGGAGAATTTCGAGCCTGCCAGACAGAGCCGACTCATCGGTAATATCGCTTTCACCTCGCGCTCCATCGAGCTTTCACCGTGATTTCGATATACACATATACAGGTCGAATTCCACGCGCGTGCCTTACGATGTAAACGACCGGTCGAAACAAGTCCCGGGGTGGGGGCGTTTAATTATCGAATGTCGGCCGGATTGACAGGGCTCAACTGACAATTTAAATCCCCGATATCTCGCCGGTTTTAATTTTCGCGCGATTATTTGACTGATCGATTCCGGAGCGCTCTCCGCGGCTCTCGCTCGCCGGCGAGAGCGTGCTTCTAGTTTCGTTCGTTTTTTAGAGGAGGAACGAGTTTGTCCCGTTACTCGCCTCTCGCCTAGAGCAATTAGTTGTGTACGTTTTATACGCGCAGGGGAGCGAGGAATGCAGATTATTCAGCGTTGCGAAATATTTCGCAAGAGTTGTGTAAGATTAGAAATGTGGATGTTTTTATGGGTGTGATTTGCGTTTGGCGATTATGATTAAGTATTTTGATTTTTTTACAGAAAATTTGAATATTAGCTAGCGGGTTAAAGCGTGTTTTGATTCCGCTATTTCAGGGAAGCGTGTGATTGTTCGCTGTAGTTTCATGGAATCTTGTATTGTTGACTTCTCGGTAGGGTTCACACGGGATATTTGTAATTTTATGCAAATTAAATGGTCGGGAATCTACTGGATAGTGCCTGGGATTCCTACTAAATTCCTTGCTACATCTTTACATCTTTTTAATAGACAAAAATTTGTATCCACCTACCTCTTGTAACCCCGGCACTGCGTAGGTGCTAATAAATGCAAATTGCTCAAAAACGCATTAAATTAAAACATACCTCGAGCTCGCCCGCAAAAAAACGCCACTCTAGCAGAAATTCGCGGCCATTAACCATCTCCCGCGCTCTCCCCCGGCGTAATTTCCAAAATAGAAGTAGAAATTATTAAAATTACTGCTCGAAGCTAATGAATTCTCGCCGCTTGATTTGCATTTGCGACCTTCGCCGGGGCCCCGGCCTGCCATTAAAACCACAATCCCGTAATGGAGAAGCCGGGTCGAGTCTCGGCTCGTTAACGAACGCTGAATGAAACCGCGCGAGCGCTCGGCCAAAATGAGCAAACAGAGCACGAAAATCGGCCGATCCTATGCCCTTCCCTAAAACGCGTTGAAAAATAATTTACGGCGTTCGAAGGATTTATTTACTGCGACTATGTAGGGACGAGCAGCTGGAGCAGTGAGAGTTTTGATTATGTTGTTCGGTATTGCGATCTGTGGCTTTTTATTTGCGGTGTCTTCTGGGCACATAATTTAAAACCTCAGGAATGTAGCTTTTTCTTTTGTAGTGAATGTAGTTTTTCGAAATTGTACATACTAACA
>JAPYZA010012090.1:0-26313 GCA_030522685.1 Eupelmus azureus | reverse complement strand
ACAGTATCTACTCCATGTCGGACCGTTATAGCTTTTTAGTGATCCAAAGCCTAATATAAATTTATGAAAATGACTTTATTGTTCGCCAATAAGTTTTAATCCAGACATTTTCTAAAATCACGAGATTCGAATTTCTAACACTTCTAAACATGTTTCTAAAGCGATTTGACGGAACTCAAAATTTTACTATTACAAAGTTTCCTCGATGAGGAAGCAAAAGTGGTATACAAGTCGTTATATGAATCGGATCGGGAATCCTGACATTATCCCTACTTCGTACCAAAATCGGACATTTTCCTATAGGGGAATGTTCTAGTTCCTTTTTATATAATGAGTGTAATCGAACTTTATAGCCAAAAAACTTGGTATCTAATTAGCTCTTTAGGATTTAATTTTATTGACTTTCTCTCTAGTTAACATTTGAGGTTTGTTTATGTTTATACATCTATATTCATGATTTTCCACAACCATGACAATATGTACAGGCACACGTTATACGCATGATGTGTTAGTTCATTATTTATAAAATACCTACCTATAACTGAGCTTTTTTGCCACACTGATAGAGAAAAGGAGCAAATATTACTATTTTTTATCATAACTCAAGATATGGTCCTCTTTTTAACAATTATTACGCGCTATTATAGTCACTTTTCCTAGTGGGAATGGTAAATATTGTTATTGGAAGACTTGTAATCTTGAATGAGAGTTTTTACTATGTTGACTGGTAAAATTGTACCTTATTTTACAGTGCTCAAAACTGAAACTTCTTGATTTTTTTTGCAAATTTGATGATAAAAATGAGTTTTGAGTCAGATTTATTATATATAACATGTGTTTATTATTATTGCACGGTAAAAAGTATAAAATACAACATACAAACAATATAGAAAATCAAAAAAATCAAAAATAATTTTGTTCGCTACCTTAAAATTTTTACCAGTTCACATAGTAAATTTCGTTTCGTGGAATTTTTTCGAAAAGGGAATTCGGCGTCCTATGATGTTCTACTATTCTCGATGGTAAAATCTGCAGTTTTTAAACTAGTACTTAATATTTAAAAAAAGTCGACCATATCTTGAGTTACGATAAAAAATATTAATTTTTCCCATTTTTTTCTTTATTTTTCTCATAATATTTCTCTCAGTGCAGATAATGTGGTTTGTACTTAATTGACATTTTGCATGAAAAATTCTATTAGTTCGGATTTGTCGATTTCAAAAAATTTTTAGGTACGTATTTTTCCTTTTTTGGTCCGACAATTAATAACAAAGATATAGCAGTTTTAAAAATCCGTGTGACGTAGTGACGATTGCTTACTACATATATAGTGTAACAGTTAAAAAGGCGATCGTAAAAAGCAATCGCAACGTGATGCACATTCCAAATTTTTATATCTTTGCAAATAATTAACAAATCAATAAAAGAAAAAATAAAGGCTAATCATTTTTTTTAAATCTACAAACCCGAACTAATAAAATTTTTAATGCAAAATGCTAAAAGACTGTATTGAATGTGATCGCGCTGATATATTTTATCTCAAACATTTGGGGTCTGTTTATCAAAAATCAGTCAAAAATTTCAGTTTTCTCTTTATTTGTCAATAAAAGCCGTGGATAAATTATAGCAGATAAATTAAAGTCTAAAATCAAGTCTTGGTTTCTAATTGCGCAATTTTTCTTGATTCATGTCGCTTTCATGCATATAATTGTACATACATTACGGTACAAGCTGAACTCTGGCGTGTTGCGGTGTTACAAACTGTGTATGTAGATGCAAAAGCATTATCGAACGTCATATTTACTTATCGGAAATCTAAACATTAAGCTGCAATTCTGTTTTCTTTACTACTGCTAGTGTAGTGCAAGTTAGTTTAATATGTGCGTACTAAGCTTAAGTTCAGAGCTTATTCCTGCATAGTCGCGAGTAAGTATGAGTAACCTTGCGGCGTTACTCTTTGGAGTTTTTTTACTGTAAGTAAATGTTAGAAATTTTTCGTGACACGATTTTTTTATGAAATTAGATTCGTTTTCTATTTTTCATATGAATAATGAATAATGAAATCAATAATTTGACAGATAATAACTTACAAACAGTGATAAAAATTATGTGGAGTATTTGTTTCAAGTAAAAGACTCTTTTTACTTTAAACTTAAAAGGTGTGAAAATTAATTCTTTTTGACAAAAAACTATTTTTTACTATTATTACGATTACTGATGTAGATTTAATTCAATAAAAATTTGAAATAATTAAAAGTGTTCATGAATGCGTTAAACGTTATACTTTTTAATCAATCTTTCTTGTAACCTTATGAGCTTTTCGTTTACTACTTTATGATCTTTTTATTGCATGATAAAATAGATTGCTAGTTAGTAACTATGTTTGAAAAATTGTGTGCAGATTTTATCAGGAACAAGTAGCTTCCGAAATCGTCTCTGAAAATGGACAAAATGAGTTAGAAACGGTAGAACCTAATTATTATCCTGATCTAAGGTGTGAACAAAAATTTTTGCATCCAATATCGATAAAGTTTCACAAAAATTTGGAAAAACTGAGCCAGTTAAGAAGGTGAGTAATAATAGAAATAGTACTTCTGCAACTTTGAGTATGTTTTTTATTTATTTCTTATTGTTTTCGTCAGCTTTTATCCATCCGATATTGAGTGGCAAAAAGAAATAATTAGGATTCAATCTGATTACACTAGTGAAGTAAGAAGTATTTACAGAAAATGTAAAATGGTACCCTTAGCAAATTATAGCGAAAGCTTATGTGAAATTAAGGAGGAATCGGGAGAAGGTTGCTATCGAAATACTAAACCAATTAATGAACTCTAACGAATGTAATTAATAAACTGTATAAATAAATGAATTCATAGTATAGAATATAAAACTACTTAAGAGTAAAATTATTTTTAAACACATTAATTACATTATTATATAATTACAATTTTAACGTAGAAAACAGTGCAAAAAATTTTTCTACCAGGGTTCACAGTAATGACTTTCTAACTTTAACGAAAGTTTAGAAAAATTTATTAAAATACGTTTTTAGTTTCCCATTAAAATGTATGTATTATTAAATATACACTTCTTAAGAAAGTTAGTCGAAAAAAAGTTTATTTTTCTTATATGGATAATTTATATGATTACACGTATAATCGACACGGAGCCACAGTAAGTATAAATACTCGAGTCTCAATACCACTTCCATCAGTCTGAAGTTACAGGTAACGAGGCTAAGCTAAGCATTTTTGATTTAAGAACCTAGGGAGACATTCCTTAATATGAAATTGTAATAAATAACTTCTAACATAAACTAACTTGTCCGCAAGTTTATTGTTTACTCGCTGCTAATTGTTATTTCAATGTACTTAAAGACAAAAATCAAGTGAACATGATGTCAAATAATCCAACGAATGAATTTATCGCGCAGTCTGCAACCCAAAGAAAGTTCTACGCTCGCAGAACTCAAGAGGTCTCAGTTTCCACTGAAGATCAAGCCATCGTCCTTGATGCTATTGACGGAATTTCAGCGTAGGATTATGCTCGTACACTGGAAAAAATTATTCCACTTATATAGATATACGATTTATTTCAGGCATCTCTCCCGGTCGCGTGTGTATGTATTTAAGTAACAGCACAATTGCTGATCAACTTACAGGTGGCCTCAAAACAATAAATATAAATGGATACGATCTCGAAAATCTTTTATTAGTTAATAGAGCCAAACGTATAATCGTCTCAAATGCCTGCCCAGAAATTTCAAATAAACGACATTATAAGAACTCCTTCAAATACTTCATTTAAAAAGCTGATAATATCTCTTTCACCTCTTGCATATGTAAACTGTTTAAGACTGATCAAGAATAGATTTCCAATGGTGACTTGAATACAGAAAAAATTTCCTATCCAATATAGATATTTTGCATGAAATACTCGCTTCAATTGGTAATCCGCAGTATTACGAATTATACATTTTCTAATGCATAAACGATACCTTTATATAGATAGAATACTACATAATTTTTCATTTTCTTTTAAAGGAGTTTACCAAGGTGGCGTATTAAGTCCCCTGCTATTTACTTTTTACATTCTACTCAAAGGATTTGCATAAATGCTTCACAATATCTCAATTCGTAGACGATAACTCTGTTTATTTAAACTGCAAATCGATTATAAGAGGTAAAAGACATTCTTTCAGATCAGATCACGATTACCGTGGAGAAAAATTTAATCAAGTTAAGCGAAACTGCGGCGCACTTTCTAGGGATCCTGTTCAATTATAAACTTTTGTTCCTACAACAAAATATAACTCAATCTATAAAAGATGTTTTAAAGCGTTGAATATAGTAAAATTTCTCTGTAGTACATGGTTAAGTGCAGATCCAGAAACCTTGCTCTTACTTTACAAAAGCTTTGTTCATTCCGTAACAGATTATTGTATCTTTGTCTACTATCCGGCTCAAAAAGCTAACAAGATAAAATAAAAATTTCAATATTCAGTCATTAGAACTGGTTCAAACATTTTAATAGGGGAGTTAAAACTAATATTTACAAAGGATATAACAATGCAACTACGCGCGAATTACTTAGCTAAAGCATTCGCCATTAGAGGAGCTCCGATTTGCAAAATAATTATAATTGTATAAAAAACGCGTAAACATCTCTAACGAATTTCCCAACAAACAGAAGAGAATTTTACTTGGCTACTTCAATTTCCATCACAGTCTAACTACGATAAACTCAAAGCTTCTAACAATACAACTCAAACCATTAACGATTTGATACTCACACGAGTAAAAACAAAAATAAAGCCGTAACAATTTACACTGATGGGTCCAAAATGGAGAACTTCTCTTCTATCGGCCGTGCATACGTATGTCCAGAGTCGAATATTCGTGAAGGTAAAACTCTAGATACCAACGCTTCTATTTTTACTGCTAAATGCGTCGTACTCGACTCCGCGCTCAATACAGCATTACAGGAACTTCAGCTTCCTCATTTTTTTTCTGACTACCTTAGCGCGTTTTTATCACTTTAGTCTATTAAAGTAGATCTTAAAACTAATTTTTTTATCCTTAACATCAAAGATAAATTTAAAAAACTCAGCTGGATTATATACCAACAACATAGGCAGGCAACTTAAAACCACTATATATGTTTGGACACAAGAGTGAGTACTTTAAAAAACAAGGAAAAATTGAGACCAACAACAATATCATATGTCAAAGCTTGCAGAAAGGAAAATCCTTCTTTCAATATTTTTACTCGTCGACGAAAAAATCCTTGGTTCGCCAGAAAAAGATTATCGGAAGAATTTATAGTCACGTTTAACAGAGCCAGATCCGATCACTATACAGCCTGGCTGCATACGCGTTCCGTGTGGGTATCATAAACGACCCCAAATGTAAATGCGGCTCTAGCGCCGTGGATCTGTATCATGTTATATGGCAATGCAAACTAAGTGAAAATCTTCGTAAAGATTTGTGGATCAAACTGAAAGCAAACTCTATCTTCTCTCAGTTGGTGAGCTGAAATTACAACCTGCCAGTACATTTTCTCCTTCTTAAGAGCTGCTGATTATAGTATATAAAAATATAACATATTGTCATCAGCAAAAACTAAGACGCTTAATCGATTATTTAAGAATTTTGCATGAAGTATCACAACTGTATCTAAAATCCAGTGTACAGCAGCTGTAGTTGAAAAAAAACCTGTTACGGGGTCTTTATAGCTTAATAAATTAAAAAAAAAGGATATAATTTTAATTCTTTATAGAACTGAATAAAAGATCAAGACCTTACCATGGAACAAGCCAATATAGCTTTATTGGAAAATTTACATATATTTTAATACTGTAATATGAAATTCTCTACGTTAAATAATTCAATTGATTAAATAGAATACGATTATAAGTACTAAATGTGTTTTAAATTTTTGAAATACATAATAATTTTTCATTATTATAAATCAATTGTTTTATATTTACTTTTTTTTCTTTACTTTTTTTGTAACTTTTACTGCGGAATTTTTAAACTCACCATCAGTCATTCGTCAAATTACAAGTATATTCGAAACTTTTTCCTAGCTAAAATACAGCATTTCAGTTTAAACCTTATTTTTGGTAAAAACTATTTCAAGATTTTCTTTTAGAAGCGACAAGCATGCAGAGAGAATTTTAAAAATTTTATATTAATATCCTGCACTAATCTGCACTGAATTATAAAAATGCAAGGAAAATGTTCGATATAAAAAGATTCAATTTTGCATTTGAATATAAAACGTGAATTGTTGTAATAAAGAAAAGGTATCATAAAAGTTTACAAGTATAATCGAATATAAGAGCTTACACCGCATAACTATTTAGGTGTACTTATTATAACACATTATTTTTACTACCGTTCAATACTTTAGTTTTTTAAAAGAACTATCGTAAAATTTATTTTATCACTTTTTTGCAATGGTTATGTTTTAAGATCGAATTTAAAATATCCTTTAATTCGAAACTTATCTTAAACATTGTCATCTAAAACAAGTTGACAATATAAATCTAAGTATCTACTTTTAGATAATAAGAAAATCTTGTAAATACACTCCACACACAGCAGTGAATCAATAAGCTATAAAGTATATGTACTGCATATCCACGCGAGACAGTTTAATCAGCATCAAATATACAAATTCTTTTCGCCTGACTTGCCCACGGGATCACCTTCACTGCGCAAGTTCACAACGCATTCACTTCAATGTCGCTCAAATAATTTTCAATTCAATGCCTTCAAATATCGCCTTTATTTTTATGTTTTATTATTTTTTTACATTTATGCCTTGATTCCTTAATTAGAGACAAATCGCTGGATAATTTTAGGCACTGACAGTGATAGCTTGGTCAGTTAATGTATTGATTTATGATATTTTATACAGTAAAGCGGGTGAAGATGCCGCAGTTAAGAGAAGAATTGAAATAAAATTTTTCAAAATGAATAAAATGATATTTTTCTAATATTAATACGTAAAGGATACAATAATGTATTCGAAATATAACCTACCTTCGATATAAGTTTAATTAATTTATATAATAATACTATACTATAAGAATTCTTTGTATTATCTTTATTTAATAAATAAATAAATAAATAAATAAATAACAAAGATTGAAACTTTTAACGTGAAAGTGGCAACTTGCTCAATGGTGCAGAAAAGACGCCATATCTATATCTATATTGCACACGTTATCTTACTTTCCTAATATATTGATTCAATTAAGATACAATATTATACATTATACGTATTTAATATTTTTTACGATATTAAGACTATAAAAGTGAAAAACAATATGTAGAAAATTTTATAAGTGGTGCTTTTATTTTAGTCGTCGCTCAAAAATTAACTGATGATAGAGTTAGAATTTTAAAATATTTGCTTTGCGGCTCTTCCCTAAGCTGACATTTTTTCCCACTTTACCTTATTAAAATGTCTTTGATGAATTCATAGATTATTATAAAAATCTGAATAGATGTATTTTATTGGTGCACAGGTAAAAAATTTTCGTCATTTTGTCCGTATTTAACGAAAATTCTACGTACGTTTGTCCGTATTTGATGAAAAGAAAATCGTTATGAAAATTCTACGGCTATTTTAGGGAAAAAATTGTTCTTTAAATGCTTTTATTATACATATATTTATATTACGAGAATTTTACGTCAAATTTAACGAATTACGAAATAGGAAATATTTTTAACTATGTGCCTGCTCACAATGCATTTTTCTTACATTTTAGGCAGAATGGGTAACTTTTTCAATGAAATTCTTTATATTTCAATAAATTTTTTTGATATCCTTTCAATTTAAAAGTTTTTTCGTATTCATTTATATTTCTGAAAGTACTCTATAAAGAAAAGTTGATTCATCAAAGCCTTTTTAAAGAAAGTTATTGAATATTTTTTGCTTCGAAATGTGGCCTTTCTTCATTGAATATTTATGATACCCCACTCTTATAAGTTCATTTATTAAATCCTTCAATTTTAATTAACACCGCGGTCATATTCATGCAATAACGAAATTGGCAAATGCACGACGACGCGCAAGCACCCAGCGAATACCACCTGCTACATTCACTCGCTTAGCCTTAGCCTCCTCGAAACAATCGATCAGCGATTCACCGCATTCCCAAACGTCCACATTCTTACCCCCTCAACCATCTCATCAAACCCTGACAAAATCGCTGCTCGAAACAAAAAACGACCGAGCTCAAGAGCGATTAAAGAGCCGCCCTAATTAAACCTATAAATCATTTCAACGTCGGCGCACTGGTCAGGCCGATCAAGCAGCGGCCAATAATCCGAGCACTCGGCCGGCATTACAGCGCTTGCGTTCGACAGCACAATGCGATGATTAATACCTATAATGACGGCCGCGCGCGCTCCTCAAGTAGCGTGCCTGGCGTTCCGCCTGACAGATAGTTTACAGGTGCACTCGCTCACGCTGAGCGGATAGCTTTCTTCGAGTGCCGTTCTGTTATAACGTGATATAGCTAACGATTATAACGGCGCGATTCGATAAATATATGCGCTTGCCTCATATATACCCACCCACGCAGCTTATAACCGGATCGAATCGAGCTTGCTTGTTGACAGACGCGAATGCGATTATAAGCTTTCTCTCTGGCCGCTCGCAGAGCTCCTCCTGTTTCACGCTACGCTTATCTCGTATTCACGCGCTGATTTAGGAATCCAGTCGGGGCCTTTCAAGCGAGAGAGGGATCAGAGGGCGTGTATCCGTCTATATATATACGCGTATCCACGGCTGTTGATCTGAGCACGTGCGGCCGCCGCGCCTATAATTCATCCCTCCGCGGCGTGAGCGGATTTTTAATTCTTCCGGACGATTGGCACGGACGGACTAAAGCTCCCCCCCCCACGTGTATATCCCCGAGCTTTCGCGCGACGCGCAGCCTCATAAAAATCCTTGATTGACAGCCGCTTGGCCCTCGGCGCGCTTTCTCTCTGCTTTCTTATCTAATTTATCGTCGCCCTGATACGCTGCACTGTCTCTCTCGCCTCTTCTCTGCTTCCTATATATAAGCGACAGCTATGGCAGCAGAAAGCCCTTTGTCTCGTCTCTGTCTCTGTGAGACACCGGCGATCCTTTTCCAATGCCCCTGAGCGCACGGCTACTCTCCACTTGTTTTACCGTATCTTTTTCTTGCTTTTATTACGGTACATGAGTTCGCCGAGGCTATCCTTTTTTTTTCCTTCCCCAATAACTTTTTCTTCGGAAGCCCTGCGGCTACTCGCTTATTCTTCTTGCCAAGCTCGTCTTCGCCGAGGCGGAGTCTCGATTTCGATGCCTTATCGATGCCGGCCGTGTAGACGCTCGCAGCGTTGATTTCGTTAAATTGAATTTAACCGCTGCTGCGCGGAATCGAAATTTATTCTGTTGATGAAATTTCATTGATTTGCGATAGTCTTTAAGGGTGGAGTCGATATAGGTCGTTGCGTAACTGCTTTTCCGTCTATATTTTCGAATTTTCCTTCCGTAAAGTTACGCACAAAAGTTTTCCCTCTTTACATTTTCTAATTTTATGTGTAAAAACGTATTTCCAAGATTTTTTTACTTAATTAATTTATATTTACCCTCAATTAATAAGTTTAAATAATTAATATATTCAGGGCTCTTAGATAATGTTACCACCTATAGGCTATTCAATTGCTCTCATCGTGAAAAATCAAAAAACAAGTTTTTCCAATTAAGTTTGTGTATTGTATATAAGAATTGTTTAAAATATTTATCAACTTTACATAATATAAATAACAATCTTGTAAATAAGTTTCCTAATCTATCAAAAACTTTATACGCACGTTTTAAAGTTTTAATGACTTTAAACACAAGCTATACTCCTATAGTTTCAGAATCTCTCTCTAGCTTTGATGTAAAATATGCGTTGTTATGAATTCAAAATTTCCATGTTTTCCATGAGAGCTCGTGCTTGTAAGTTTCCCAGATTCGAACTAATTAATTTGAAATGTAATCATAACACTTCACGCAAAAGTATTACTATACAATATTAATTTCAATAATTCAATAGTGGGGGAAACTCTAATAGCTCGCAGCTTCGTATACTCGAGTATATCTCTACAAAATATTATATACAGGAACCCAAAAATTATGTCGCAAATGTTAATTAGATTAGTTAGGAAAGATTTTTTTAACATTGCATGTCTTACAGGAAGCTGACGTCGTCCGTTTTTTCAGAAAAGTTCTCTTGACTTTGATAAAAAACGGACTCTGCAAGCTTCTTGTAAAACGTATATTCTTGTATAGCATATAATATTCCAAACAGATGTCTACCTCACCCTTTCATTTTGCCTTAAAGTTCCTTTTTCAGATATTACGAAAACTACTTTTCAAGATTTAAAAGTAATAAGTATTAAGTTAATATATAAACCAACTTTTCTAAACTCTATTTCTCAAAAAAATGTAATCGCGGCCCATAACTTTTTTTCATAGACACACGCCGAAAGCTCGAACGTTCAAAAACCATCGCTCCCAACTTCCACCGTTATTCAAATTTTCACGAAGAAAAACAAAAAAATCACGCGCCTTCAAAGCTCGCCCCCGGAATTCCCCATCTCCGCATCCTCCAATTCACTCCAGAATTTTGAAATATCTGTCATACAGAAGCTCCCTCCCGTACCGCGAAACATTGCCAAGCCCGGCCTTTGTTTGAACTCAGCCAGCAAGCCAGTCAAGCCCCCGGGGCAAAAGAAAAATATCGACTGGCCTCTCGCAACAGTGCAGCATCCTCGGAAACACAATCAATTTCCACATCAGCCGGCCAAATCTCTCCAGCCTCGACGCGCTCCATACATTCGGCTCGAATCCATACACGTCTCTCCTCAAGACTTGGCGCGCGCTCGCCCTAATCTGCCTCTACACTCCATCTCTTAGAGGAAAAAAGAGAGAAGCGGCAGAAATAATCCATCACCCGCGCGGGCGCACGTATCGAGAGGCAAAACAATTTCCTCCGCCTTGCGAAGGTATACATCCATACAGCCTGGCAAAATATTGACACTCCGAAAAATCGAGGAGAGACAGCCCAGCCAGTCCGCGGCGATATACATGTTAAGACGTGTACCAGAGTTGCAAGAGCGAAGGGGAGAGAGATAGGAGCGCGCTGTTACACGTGCGAGCGGAGCCGGCGAGCCTGCGCACAGCCAGAGGGATGATGCCGCCCGCGCGCTCGCTGGCTCGCTCCGAGCGCGCTCAGTTACCGGGCGTCCGTCCCTGCGGCTCCTCGCGCCGCTCCTGTCCTCGCCGCCAGACGGAGATTTTCACAAAGCGGAATTCGAGCGTGATTTTTGCGGTTTTGAATGAAGATTTGTTGGTTGAGTTTTTGAGTTTGAGGCTTTTTGTTTCCGGGAGGAGGGAAGTTCGTTTTTTTAGTTTGCGTAAAATGCCGTCTGCGCTTGGAGATGGAATCGATCCGTTTGATAATTGTTTAATGTGCGACGTCTCGTTTATTAATAGGCCGTGATTGATCGTTATCGTGTATTTATAAACGTGAATGCACCTTGAGCAGGTAATGCATATCAGTTCAGGCCAATAGAAATTGTGTTGTAAAGCATGAAAAATTTCATTTTATCGCAAAAATATACTTGGCTCGGCAAGGCTTATGCCATCGATCGCGGCGGTTAATGTATTTTCGAAATATTAGACTTCATTCCGCAATTTTCGAGTTTACAAAGGATAATTGCTAAAACACTCTGACCCAGTTGTATACACATCTCTTATTACGCATAAAGCATCGTCGGTTAAAAGGGGAAAACAGATAAGTATTTGCGCTTCCCGAGTAAACTACTGTCCGCTTTTTCTTACGACCGACAATAAAGTTAGCTCCGAGTCCTATAGCTTCGAAAATTATTAAGCAGTCCTCCTTTCATGCGCGACCAGCCGCCGCGACTTTACGAGATTATTAAAGTCATTGAAATATTTGCGCGCTCAAGCTCGCTTGTTTGGCAAACATAGTAAAATCCTCGAGGCCTTGGGGGGCTAAACTACGGCGGGGACAGCTCGCCGTTAAGAGCGAAACCAATAGGGAGAAAATCCTCATTAATTCGCGAAATTCTCCTGGCCGCGCGATAAAATGAAAGATTCATGAACAAGCTTAATAAGACGATTTCCTGAGTGGTCCGTCCTTTCTCCTCAGCAGGGCAATATACATCCGGGCTTGAAAAATAGACAAGACGTCCCGGCGCTTAAAGGCCCCTTCCTCTCCGGGCCACAAAGGGAGAAAAGGAGAAATAAAATAGAAAGAGAGGGAGGCCGACGAAAATAATAAGAGAAACGAGCTCCCCTCGCGTTCGCGCGCGGCCGCGCGAATAATCACGCCGACGCAGCGACAAAAAAGACCAGGAGAAGCCCGCTCATCAGCTGCGAGGGAAAGTTACGCGAATAAAAGCAGACGCCGCCGACGGGGGAACCCCCGCCAAGCTCGCCTGAATAACGCATCGAGTCTCTCTCGCTGTCTGTTTCTGGATATAACAAGTGGAGATAGCCGAGATCCGGTCGGACAAACATACTCGCACACAGAGAGAGAGAGAGCCAGCCTTGCCGAATGACGAGCGGAGCACTTTGGAATAATCAGCAGCGGCTCGCCGACCGGAGACGACATCGACGACGCGGACGACTAGATTGCAGAAAATCACATAATCGATAGAAGCCCCCCCCCCTCCTCCTCCTCACTCAGTCACCGGCACCGCCTTACAGCCGCCCCTCTTCTTGAACTTGCGGCTAACTACTATTTACAGAAGTTCCTACGCGCCCGTCGCAGTGTGTTTGTCGCTATGGAGCAAGCCGGCCCGGCGGTTCCGCTCGTCTTCAGACGGCGCTCGGCCCGACTCACTTAGGCCTCCGGCTCTTTTTTCCTCTCGATGCCCGGTTGACTGCTCTCAAAGTCACTTCCTCTCCTTTTTCCCCTCTTCTCTCTCTATCTCTTTCTGGCCCTGTCCTGTTCTTCTTGATCTTGAACCATGCAGCTGACGTCGCCGGAATCGACGCACAAGCAGAACACCGACCTGCAGAACGTCATTCGCATCCTGCACGGCTTCGACAACGACACCCGTGACTTCTCCAAGCCCCACCTCAAGCCGTACTTCGCCGGGATCTACCCGCTCGTCGTGCTGCTCTACTCGTTCCTCATAATCTCCAGCATCCTGGCCAATTTCGCGATGGTCTGCCACATCTTCAGATACCAGCAGCACAAGGACCCGACCTGCGTCTTTCTTATCAACGTGGCCATCGCCAACGTCATACACGTGGCCTTCGCCCTGCCCATCACTATAGCCGTTATACTCATACAGAATTACATCTTCGGCCAGTTCGTCTGCTACTGTCTGCCCATGCTACAGGTTGGTACAATTATGATAGGGGGATGTGGGGGGCGTTAGTCGAGGGGATCTGTGATGAGAAAGCTTGATGGATGCGTTTGCTCATTTAGATGTAATGATATGGGGATGATGGGGATGATGACGTTTTCCGGGAAATAATGTCGTTAGGGATAACGATATATTGTGGAATTTATTGAAAAATCTGAGCGGGTGATTAGCAATTATGTTTGTTTAAAGGCTGGTTAGTCGTTGGTTGTCGTTCTGTATTTTTATTCTTGTTTTTATCAATTATTTAATGAATTTAACGATTTTTGTTTAGGTGCGTTTACTCACATTTCGTTATTTTATTCTGCACACCGTTCAGTTAAAATGAAAATAAATAAAATATTTTGATCAGCAGTTTAATGTGGCTTCACACATTTCTCACAATAAATTGAAATATTTCAAATGTTTTATAAATTATAGAGAAAATAATATTCTTTGTTTTATGATAAATAAATCACTTCACAATAATAAATCATGAAATATATAAACAAGCTTCATTTAATAACCAATTCAATAAGTGTAAATATATTATGGAAATGCGTAATAAAAGGTATTAATGCCATAGCTTATAAATCATGCTTTTATAATAGAATGGAAATTATTGTAATATGTCAATAAATAATATATATACTTGAAATCTCTTTTAACGCTTGGATATTCTCTCAAAAATGAAATTATCTAAACTTCTTCCGAGTTCTATATGAAGAGTCGTTTCGTTAAATTGCAAACCAAGTTTAACTAAAATATTTTTGTGACTCTAGTGTATGGTATAAAATAATAATAAGAATTATGGGGGAAAAAGTTTGATAGAGCTTCTTTTGGTGATAGAAAAGTTTTAATCCTATGTTATTGGTATATCTACATACGTGCACAGATGTTCCCAAAACTTATGCGCTTAAGCAGACGTTAATGAAAAACTGAGATTCAAATTTTGTAGTATTGTTATTGTTTTAGCGGGCAAGTTAACACGATGATAATACACCATGAAATATATATGGTTTAGTATAAAATTATTAATATGAATACAAATAAATAAAACAGTTTAAATAGTTTTATATAACTTACGTTTTAACGTCTTTAAATGATATGATAAATTAGCTCTAGCAACATTTTTCAGACAATTGTTATTATTTTTCTAAATTTAAAACAGAATAGTTTGCGATAGTACTATTAAATTTATAATTGAACAAAATTGTGAACTTTTTTTTTTATTTATCTCAGAAATTTAGCATTCTTAGAATTCCATTCGGAATACACAGTATAAAAATCTCTATTATAACTTTGAAATTACTGAAACACAAAATCTACTCTTCTATCAACATTTATTTATTATAATACGGTTTTGTAGTAAAATTAAAACTTGACAAATGTCTTTTTTATGATAGTACTCTTTGAAAGTTAAAATATAAATCTGGGATTTTTGCACTTGAGCGAAATTGACAATCTTCTGAGGTGTGAACTTAGCTAAGGCAAGAAAAAATTCCAGATTCATATCTTAATGTTAAAAAGTACGTTCATAATGCGATAAAATTGTAAACTTATAATTGTGAATAAAAACAAAGTCAATTTTAAGATGGAATTTATGAAAGATAATCTTTATTTTTTACTACTATAAAACATTATAGATGTATACAAATAAAAACACATAGTATAGATATTTCATTACATTTAGTACATTTAGAATTTACTTTTATTTTTTGAATATTTAGTTCCTTAAATATTGTAATAAAGAACATAATTTGAACTTAAAACTTATAACGATCATGCCTTATGTGATTTTCTCACTTATACTCTCAAATAATGAGTAGTAGTATCTCCTGTTGCATGCAGTATATTTCAGTTTATATTTGTATTTATGCTACTGTAGAAGTATTTACTCTGAAGTATTCACGAGAAATGTAAGATAAAACAGATAACATTCAAAGATATTCAGTATACTAAATAAATGTAAACATGAAAATAACTAAACATGAATGAGGCTATCGCCAGGTAAAGCCACTGAAAAAAATTACTATGTGCATCGAGACCTGGGTTAACGCATTCATTTCCCGAATATTATTATCGTTCTATAATTTAAACGGTTTCTAAATTAAAATTATACACATTTATTTTATGACAAAAAGTTATTTTTAAGCTAGACACAATTTTTCCTGGAGATTAACTTTGCTTAATAAATATTTAATTTTGTTATGATAGTACATTTCTATACTAGTGCGAGAAAGTGATTTTAGTCTCGTACGGATGTTTGCGCCCGAGCGAAGAGAGGGTGAAAAGGCCACGCGAGGTTGAAATCATCTTCTCGCTTATGTATCGATCAGTATTTTTTGATACTACCTGCACAAAGCGAGATTTAGCATATGCTTTTTTCTTCGAGCGTGCGCTAAGCTCGATTTTGTTCAAATATTGGTTAAATATATTTTGGGTATAATGTGCCTACAACTTTGCACAATTATTAAATGCAATTTATACCCCCTATATAAAAAATATTGTTTGACACTCGTGCCAACTGTGATTCTCGTCTAAGGCGATGACAACTTTTATCATCAATCAACTTTTTCGTACTTTTATAAAAACCTACGATTGTTATCCAATCATGCCTACATGTCTATTTCTTTATCTGACGTATATATTATCTACATATTTTTTTAAATATTATTAATATAATAAAATTATAAAATTATTAAAAATAATTATTAAATTAGTTAAAGTAATTTTTTTTAAATTATTTCAGATATATGTTTAGTCAGCTAAAAAAGATCTAAATATGATAAATAAATTTTTACACATGGGGAATTTTTCAGTGAATATTCATGAAATATAATGGTAAAGTTGGAACAAGTAGCATTTAACCTAAAAATTATAAGGCCATCGCGGTAAAAATTGCAGTGATTTATGGTAAAAAATTTTTAACGTGACGGCTCATAGTTAGTTGCTCTTTCTCAACTTTAACGTGATATTTCATTAATTTTTATAGAAAAATGTAAAAAGTTTTTAATATTATATTATTTGATGTTGTATTTTTTTTTTTTTTTTTTTTTTTTTTTTTAAATTCAAAAATTAATCATAAAATTCAATTTGAATTTTTAATTTTAAGTTAATAGATGGAAAGTTACAGCTAAAATAGATAAGAGTAATTTCATGGGCCATGATTTAAATTCTTTTATTTTTTTTTGTATAAAATTAGAATTATCATTTAAATTTTCTAAAACGATATAAATACAAAAATTTTTACGAAATATTATTCATATTTTACAAAAACAAATTCTTGTAATACATGTTTATAAATCTATTATTAAAATAGCTATACATTTTATTATAGTTGGAAATTAAACCATGTTGGCTTTTTAGGAAAAATAATTTTCTATTATTCAGATATTTGTTACAATTCGTTACTATTTTCTATGTTAAATATTTACATACCGTCTAAAATTTAGATTTCGAATGTTTGCATTTTCGATATTAATCGATGCCGTTAGGTGAATCAACTAGAATTTCTTTTGATTCTTTTATAAATAAATGTAAAAAAGCACTGTTAAATCATTTTTAACATTATATGGGTAAAAGACTTTATCTTCTAATGAAAACCAAAATTTGAGTGTATATTATATTCCTAGAAACCGACAGTTTATACTCTGACTGAAATAAATATATACCAACTTAGAAATCTGAATTATATACGCTTCACATGTAGTAAAATTCAGTACTCAAAAAATTAAAAGTTTCAGAGAAATACTCATATGTACTTTTACTAGAGTTTTTTTTATATATATTCCTGTGCTTTTACAACTTTTTTGTAAGTATCATTTTAGTAACAGACGCTGAATTAATTTTAAAAAGAAACCCTATAGTTTTTCAAAAGTAAAATCGAACTTATTTTTTATATATAAAATGTAATCAAACTGTGATTTAAAATCAGACAACGTTCCATTTTTATTGGATAAAGAAACGATAGTTTTTACAATATCTTACCATACTCTTTACAAAAACGTGCACGTTTTTTTATGAAAACCTAAAAGGTATATCCATACAAAAATGGGAAGCAACTTAGAATTTCAAAAATGACATCCGTTTTGTCTCATTCAAAAGCTTAGATTTCAGCAACACGATAGTTCTAAAGTGGTTTCTTCTTCTGAAACTTCTCTACTCGGATTTTGAATATTTGCTAGGGATTTGCCAAATATTCGAAGAGTTATTCCTACCCGCGCTGTATTTTCGAGAGCGTCTGAAATTCTGACTTTTCGCTCAGTTACCCAATTAGAGGGCTTTTAGCGAAGAAACGATTCTCACGAATATTCAATTAGCAGGCTGATTTTAATTCTATACGAAGTACACGCACTTGATGTGCTAATACAAGTCGAATGATGTACTGAGGATTTTTTATATCTTTCCGGAAATTGGAGTGGGCTTGTAAATGCTAGGTTCGAGCGTCCGCTTTGTGTATTTATAAGAGAAATAAGAGAAAGGGGATTTCCGGATTGAAGAAATATACGTCCACTGTAAAACAAAATCCTTTCCTCGACTTTACAGATACGCTGTTTGTCTTTTTTACGATAAGTAAATTCCTCTTTATGGTACACCTTTTTCACGAGGTGACCGTTATCGGCAGAGAATAATAAATCTGAAGATTAAAATTGTTTTATTAAGTTTTTTATTCTAAAGAAAAAGTTTCTGCTTGGTAATCATTTTTTAAATTAAAATTTTGAATTTAAATTTAATTTTAAATTAAATTTAATTTTCGAAAGAAATTAAATTAACAATTTTTCGATTGATTACTCGATCACTCGATTTCGATAGAGTGCGAGCAAGTGCTCACCAAAGCTATCGAGCCGCTGAACGGTAGTCAAAGGGTAGGGGTCAATCTCACCGCTCTCTCATTCTTTCATCAAATCAAATTCATTCTAATAACACACACACATATCTCTCAAATATATACATACATAAATACAAATGACGATTTCAATATCTAGAAACTAGAAATCTATAGTATCAACATATTATATTTAAATTAAATAAATAAAATGATTATTGGCGCATTACAAGTAATGCTCTTTTGCTCCTAAAATATTCCATATCATGATTTTTGGTAAAATACTTTAATCAACTATAATTATTTTTCTTTAGTTGATTTAGGTTTGTGGACCTTCAATATATAATATTTAACTATTAAATACAATATTTGATAATATATAATAATATTATACTTCATGAATTGATTTAATATCGCCCTTACCCACTTAAACTTTATGATGACGTTAATTGTATTTTGAATATAATTATAATTAAAATATTATTATAGAATATTATCATTAATTTATTAATTACAATATACGTCAACTTATTTCCCACAATATACATACCATTTGTCCTAATGAACATATTTAATAAATAAAAGATGGTACTTACCTACCCGACTTTTTTCTGAAATGTTAATTTTTAGTAGATCTACCTGCACCACTGCTGACCACGATGCTTAGCCTGACTTTGTAACTGAAGAAACTCCTACTCCTAATTTAATATAAAAAGTTACACAAAGTTAAATTCTTATATTGAAAATAAATATTTAAAAATGTTAACCTATATTTTTTTGTAATACTTATATAATGACTTAATGCCTTTCAAATCAACTAAAGAAAAATAATTATAGTTGACTAAAGTAGTATTTATGAAGTATTATTAGGCTATTTTTACGTATTTGACCAAAAATCATGATATGGAATATCTCAGAAGCAAAAGAACGTTAGACTCTCAGCTTATGGCGTTTCAATACGTATACCATAAGACTAAACTCCAGGAGGAGTTTCATCAAAATTGGTGACTCGGATCTGAAAGTCTCTCCTGGTAAGACTAAGGTTTTTCTTTTAATTCATTAATTCATTAATTAATTAATTGGCAGTATTTTTTTTATATCCAAAGTTAAAATATGAGATTATATAAATCAAAAAATTTGTTTTTGATCAATTTTTGCCAATTGATTCAAACTAGAAAATTTCGAAAGAATAAATTAACTGTTTGTGAAGTTTTTATTAGAAAAAAGGAAATTATCGCATGAAGTATGGAAATTACAGCCTCACATGCGGCGGACATTTCCAAAGAATTTACTGTTTCTCCAATTGCTATTCTTAGAAACCAAGCCAAGGACATACATCGAAACTTCATTCCAACGATTGTTTGGTAATGCATACAGTAGATGTGAGAAAAGAGTTTGGAACTCTGCTCAAGTTTTGGTAATGAGGTTCTTATTCATATTTTATAGGCTTTGTAAAATACAACATTTGTAGCATATGAAAATTATGTGATATTTTCCAAAAACAATAGACATATCCACTTACATACTAACATACAGACACACATACGCGCGCGCGCGCTCTTAACTTCCAGTTTTATGTTTATTAAAAATAATTTAGAATTAAATAATGCATTTTTACAAATACTCCTAGACAATTTTTAAGAATTTAAGTAAATACAGTTAAAGACTGGCGTAAAAACGCGTATATTGAATTAAAATGAATGTCAATAGTAATTGTTACAGATGAAGTTGTACAGATTGGATAACGCTGTAAGTTTGAATTCGATCTATCTCGCACGTAATGCGTTTTTGGCAAAATTTAATTAAAAAACATTGCTTCTGTGGATGACTGAATGATTGCCCTTCATAATAGTGGTATTGAGATTTACATTCAAAGAATAACATTCAAATTGGATGATACTAACTTTTGTGACAAGAGGACAAATAAAAAGTTCATCGACAATGTCGTTGTTCCATAAGTGGCTTTGTTTTGGGTGGCTGATGGACAACATTTTATTACACTTTTGCTTTTATTTTTAAATTCCAATTAGTTTTTTTTTAAATTCAAGTTTTATTTTAAAGATTTATTTGGTACAAGTCAAATTATTTTAGTTATAAATTCTGAGTATACAAAGGTGAACAGAAATTTTCTGAAGAGATTATCTCACCTTTATCTTTAGAAGGACTACGAAAAAGTGTGCTCCTCCTCAACTTTTTCTCTGCCATGCTCATCGAGCCGCCTCAATAAAAAAGGAAAACGCCGCATACAACACCTTGACGCTAGGCGAATATCTGAGCGAGCGCTATAAAGAAAGCGATCGCTCTCCCTCTACCGCGCTTTCCAAAGCTCGCTTGAAAGCTTTGCTTCTCTTTCTCTCTCTCTCTCTCTCTCTCTCTCTCTCTCTCTCTCTCTCTCTCTCTCTCTCTCTCTCTCTCTCTCTCTCTCTCTCTCTCTCTCTCTCTCTCGCTCTCTCGTTCGCTCTCTCTCTCTTTCTCTCTCTTTCTCTCTCTCGCTCTCGCTCTCTCTCTCTTTCTCTCTTTCTCTCTCTCGCTCTCTCTCTTTCTCTCGCTCTCTCGCTCTCTCTTTCGCACTCTCTCTCTCTCGCTCTCTCGTTCTCTCTCTCTCTCGCTCTCTCTTTCTCTCTCTCTCTCTCTCTTTCGCACTCTCTCTCTCTCTCTCTCTCGCTCTCTCGCTCTCTCTTTCTCTCTCTCTCTCTCTCACTCTCTCTCTCTCTCTCTCTCTCTTTCTCCCTCTCTCTCTCTCTCTCTCTGCTGAGCCGTCGGATGTGCAGCTCTCGAGCAAGCTCGAACTGCAGGTGATCTTCATGACCCTGTGAGATCGCAACTTCACCAGGAAAACCGGAATTTTCCTGATAAGTAACACTCACGGCAATGGAGCCAAAGTGCCCGTTCCGAAGCACTCGTCAGAAAAAGAGGTCTTTCATTTTAATCGCCGCGCAAAAGTCCTCAGAACTTGTAAAAATACTCTTGCCCAGATTATTCGCCTGACTTTTTACATAGGTTTCAGTACAAATCTCGCTATAATAAATAAATTAAACATAACGCATAAAAAACAAGTAATGGACTTAAATCTATCAAACACAGACTTTAAGAATAATTTTCAATTTTGATTAGGATTTAAGAAACTTGAAAAAAATGTGAAATTTCTAATTAAACATATTTTTAAAGTGGATTAAGTTTACTAGGAAACTACTAAAAACAAAGCGTTTTTTTATTTATATCCTAAGTGGGAAAATTAATTAGAAATATAATAGTTCGCTGTCATGCTCTTGAGAAAAACTAAATTTACTAATAGGGGTTTGTAAGTGGAGTGAGCAGGAGGCTGGAAGTACCCCTCCCCCTAGTATATGCGTACGTACGTGTATGTGTTAGCGCGTGTGTTTTTGTGTGTGTGCGCGTGAATACAACCATTATTTTTTGAGCTGGGACAATACCATGTATGTAAAAATAATTATTATTAAAATTCCAGTTTTTATTAAATTTATCAAAAACCATTTTCTTTTCTCATATTTATAGTCGCTTTCTCCATGATTGGGCCATATTAGAGACTTAGGTATACATAGCTTATTAAGTTATATAGAAATTTCATATTTATACATAATACACGTTACGACCTTTAAGTCGTAGATGAGAATTCATATTTTACCCTCTAAAATTTATTTTTCGGTCCATTAAATATCGACAAATTTAAACTTCAAAATACGTTCACGAATGATAAATTCATTTATGATTTAATTTAATTTTAATTTTTAGCGTTATATGGTTTCTACTTTCGTCTATTGCAAAGAAATATACAACGAAGTTTGATTTTGAACGAAATAATAAAAGAAAAGCTCCCATAGAATAACGTATAGATCTACTATTTTGTCTGACGAAAAATAAACAAGCGCGCTTCGCCAAGTGAAAAATAAAACCAATAGCTTTTTTCTTCATACATGTCAACTTCAAAGAGTCACTGTATACACATGCTCTTTGTTTGATTTTGAACGAGAAAGCGAAAAGCACGAACGCACTCATTACCTTAAAGCTCACCACGCGAGCATATGTTTTTTGCGTTCAGCCACGTGTCGAAAGCCAGAGGGAGTGAACGGGTTTCTCGCCTGACGATGCAGCATGCAGCCGACCAATTATATGAACCATAAGCGCGCGGTGCCTTTGTCCAGACTCGACTATTGTCTAACGGGAAACTCGCGAGTTCGCAGAATATAGACTGCTCGTGAAGGCATGACTATGACAATGACGACCCTGGATCTGTAAAAGTATTCTGGATTACTGAATTCTTTTTAGAGAACTAACAATTTAAGTTTCCATTAGTTTTTTAATAGACTTCGATAATTTTTAATTTATAAAAATTTGCTTCACTTCAGGAATAAAGTATTAAAAAAATATACATACATGTCATTATTACAGAAACGTATCATATAAATTACACTTAAACGTTCATTAATGTATATAATTATTATTAATAAGTAAGCATACATACGCTATATAGATACTATTATACAGATTTTTATTCAGATTATAAAGATTTTATTGACTTTACGCAATTTTATAAAAACTATTTTGATGAATATGTAAAGCTTGAAGAAGCTGGAAGAAACTCAAACTCCATCTAAATAAGAAGCTATATGCAAATCTTGAAAAACATTTTTCATACTAATATCTTCAACAGGGCTCAGCTTAAAATCCAAAATCAAAATGAGCTAGTTTCAAAATATGCTTTCCAAATAGAGGTCTTATCTCTGCAAAAAGGCTAATAATAATCCTTCATCTTGAAATATAGAAAAATGTCAGCAAAAGAATTTATTATTTCAGTAGTAATGTATAGTATATATCCTAAGAGCAGAAAAACAGAAATTAATATTTATCAGTGCGTAATCAAACATTGAATATGAATTTATGTTTATTAAATTAATAATACTAAAGAAATAAAAAAATTAATTTAACATTAATTTGTTTATTTATCAGATATAAATTCTGATGAATAATTTATAGCCCCTCGTCTACTTTAAATGACAAAATATTTTTACCAAAATTAGTAAGTTACCAGTTTAAAAATTAGAACGAAAATTTTCCAAAACTTGAAGCAAATTGTTTATTTGGTAATATTGAAATGAATGGTCACATGATCAATCCAATTTTTTGGCTTTTTATTCATTTAGCCAACGTTTCGGTCAGGAGAAAACTCCTGCTATCAAGGCACTAATAAAAATTATAATATTTTTGGAATAACAATTAAATATAGCCGCATGATTTAAATTTAAAAAAAGTACAATTAACAGCACTTAATATAATTTTTTTGTACTCATAGCATCTTAGGATGCATATATGTATTGAGCCGAGGTTAGAAGAGGACTGCTGAGTAAGGAATCAGGAAATATGAAAACTTTTCTTTGATATAAAGGTGTCTATGAATGTTTTTAGTATAGTTTTCTCTTGACAGATGATCGAAAGGTCGGCTAAATAAATACAGAAATTAGCTAAAAAATTAGATTGATCCTGTCATCATTCATTTCCACATTCCCAAAATTTACAACTACGATCATCAGAATCATTTCAACGTATTGTTTTTTTACAATTGTTTTACATAAATTAACATTTATGAAGTATTATAATAGTAATTTATTATTGTTGGCTTTGTGGGGGAACGTATAATAATGGCTGCTGTCAGAACTTTTGAACAAGTCTCGTGGATTTTCAGCGAACAAACTAAATAAACTCACCTTTGTTTACAACGGTTTTAGACCAGTGCGATTCTAGTTCAGGCTCGCTCTTCTGACTAACTTTATTATATGATACAGACAGCATTTACAATCATGACTACACATTTGAAGTAATAATAATAATACACTTTCCTCAATAAGAACTTCTTGCGTTTTGATGACTAATACTCATGAGTTAGCAGCAAATTTTAATATTTTATTTCTACAGACATTCCTGTAAACTCGATTTACTACAGACTTTCTGTAATGAACACTACAATACTTCTACAATCTTTCTGGTGTATTATTTCATTAACTCTTGTAGTAAAAACGAACATACTGAAATACTGAAGGCGAATATGTTAGAAACGATAGTCAAATTGAATTTTATGGAAAAAGAAGAATTTTACAGATGTATTAGGTTTTATTTAAAAAAAATGATGTTAATTTATTACTTAGCTTGCTCAAAATTAATTTAACTAATTAAAAAGTAATGTTTTGCATAAAATATTATTAAAATGAAATATGGTTTTAGACAAGTAAACCTTTTAGAAACATATTTATGCAGAAAAGTAAAAAAGCACATGAATTTTCAAATTGCATAACTACATTGATTTCAAACCGCCTTTTTATATGAACAATTGAAAATCTTTTATTTTGTTTTTTGAACGAATAACAAATTATTAAATAATAATATTAATTCATGTAAAATAAAAAAGTATGAAAAAACGTTTGTAAAAATTACCACCTAAAAAAACGTTTAGATGTATAGTATATATCAGTATATATACTAGCACAGGGACAGAAGAAAAGCGTGTGGGCTGAATCATCTTACGTCTAGTATCTGAGAAGTACAGTTTTGACACGAAAGGCTCACGAAATTCTGAAATACTTGAAGGCGAGAATGCGTGATACAATGAAAGTGTCAGAAAAGAAAAAAGAAAATAATTACGCTAAGATGAAATTGATATAATGCTTGAGGCACACAAACAATTATAGAAATTAATTGATAAAAATAGTATAAATAAAAATTCCAAAAATTAATAAAACTAAAATATTTTTGTAATATTACTTTATAAAAAATATAATGATTTATCAAAATATAACAAACGTTTGATATAAATTTAATTACTTAATAATTAACAACGATTGAAACTTGCAGCAATAGTGTCAACTTCCTCAGTAGAACAGGGTAGATGCTGCATATTACAAATATACTGCGTCACGTATTATAATTATTATTATATATTAACTTATCTTTCTAAAATGTTGATTGAACAAAGTCTATGATATTATACATTTTACGTATTTGGTATTTAATATTAATTTAATATGATACTAAAAAATCAAAACTGAAGAACAAAGAGTTCCTCGAAAATTAATTAATAATAAAATTAGAATTTTGTAATATTTGGGCGACTAATAATTAGCGCAAAATATAATAAATACTTATTTTCTCAAATAGTAATAATTTTTGTTACAGAAAAATAAATAAATTTGTTCTTAATTATAATCCTATCATAAGAAATGAATAATTCTGCTTCCCAAAATGACTGCTTAAAGTGGATCCGGCATACTGCTCCGTAAAATTCAAAGCCCCTGTAGGGGGGCAATCATTTCAGAATTCATTTAAATCGGTACAGTTTCAAATTATGCGTACAAAGTCAAATACCTTTAATTATTAAGAAAATGTGAAAGGGTCGAGTAGATATCTCTACGGAATATTATACGGATACCCATAAATTATATCGTAAACTACATTTCCCAAATTTTTAAATTATTCAACTTTTGTATGATTTCTCTGTCTACAGAAAGAGTAGTCACAAACTGGGAAATTTTAAAAATTTCATAAATCACACAAGCTTAATTTATAAAGCATGAAATGCTACTAGCAACGGATAAAAAATAAACGGAAGTTGTATTATAAGAGATTGTTAAAGATTATCAAAGGGCGAAGGTACAGAAGATCGATAGACCTTTGCAAAAGATATAAATCTCTGCAGAGTGTTGAGTATAAAAAAGGGTAGGAAAAGTTTTGTGGAAAGGTTCAAAAGGACAAAAGTTTTTTTGATTGGACGATGACTGAAAAGGTTGGATCAAGTATTTTGGTCCGAAGATCTTTCTAAGCTTAAGGCAATGTCAATAAGTACTACAAAAGTTTCAGAGATTAGAGTTAGAGGTTTTATGATTCGGAAGTGATAATAGCTGAATAATAGCTTTATTTAGTAGCACTATTGGTTTCGATGAAAACAAAAGTATTATTTTTTTTAGCTTCGGTATTAAAGTGAGTAGTAATAATGATAAAGTAGCTGTATAAAAGAAATGAATAAGTATATGTGAATATTAAAAGAGAAGTTGGAAACGATAAATT